>OV815275.1:33925303-34157803 GCA_929108145.2 Limnephilus rhombicus | reverse complement strand
TTAACTACACAAACTAAGAATCTAATTAGTAAGATATGGTGCTGTCTAGAAAGTCGTGAATTTTCTGGTGCGGACCCTGCTGTTTAGTGAGTTAAATTAAATTATGTACAGATCCTAGGTGCGAGCCGTATCGCGTTTCACATCGGATGGCTCCCGTGCCGAATTCAATGGCCACCATTGACGGCTCTGCTGCAGGTGTGACGTTTTGATAGTGTATTGTTGTACTGCACAATGACGAGGCTTACCGACATTGCTTCTCCATCCCCTCCCCACCCCTTCCCTTCAATACCTGTCCGTCCTATTCTGCGGTCTCTATTTCTTACTTCGTAGTACCTTCCTCGCGTGGTACAGCATTTATTATAATTAGTATTTTAAATTGATGATATTTATCAAGAGCCTACACAATATATTACGGAAGAAAAAAATTGAACTCTTCATTTTTGAAAGCCACAAACAGACTCAATTTTTTTGATGGTAACCACTTTCAGCAGGAGGGGGTACTTAAAGAGAATGACTCTAAGTATTTCCGTGATGTGGTTTCACATTTTTTTTCTAACAAAATATTTTTTTAATGTTTGCCCAAGAATTTCAACTATCCGGATTCGGTAGTATTATCGAATCCCCGTTACGGGGAACACTGTTAAGTTGATAATAGTGGGAGAAGAAAACAAGTTCTGAAGTACCTTCAGTTATTAAAGGTTTTAAGCAAAAAGCCTTTTATTAAAATTGAAATTAAAACACTTTTTAACTTATTTCCAGTTATTTATTTTACCAGTACCGGTTTCATCCTATTATGGAAATATTCAGGCTGGCAATTATCATTTATCATTTAATTGCCAGCCTGAAGACATCCATAATAGGATGAAACCAGTACTGGTAAAATAAATAAGTGGAAATAAGTTAAAAAGTGTTTTAATTTCAATTTTAATACAATACAATTCCACCTCGTATAACAGAACAATAAATAAACTCAAAAAAGTCTTTGTAAGGTTGTAATTATCTTCTTACCAATCTAAAATAGTTGTATTTAATTGTAGCAATCTGAAATATCTGTACTTATAATAAATACTATTTATTTATTTATTAACGCGCTTTTAGGGGATTTTACATGTTAATAGTAATTATACATTACGCATGGTTAATACTTATTCGTCGTTAATTATTATACATAACTGAACTGCCTAATTAACAACATTTGGATTTGTTTAGCGATAAATTGAAAAATCTACTGACTCGATATAATTATTTCTCTCCATTTGTGTTCTTGAGTTTACATGTGGTAGTCAGTCCCATAATATCTGAACTGAAATAAATCCCGACATCTAGTATCACATAGTTGAATCTGAAAGCTTTCAATGAATGAATTCATCATCAACGAATGGATTCATTATCTATTACTTCAATAGCTTGAACATGAATATTATAAAGTGGGTTCCAGATGGGAAAACTGTACTCAAGTTGACTTCTCACATAGGCAAAATATAACATTTTCATGCGCTTAATATTGTTGAAATTTCCTGTTAACCAAGTTATGAATCCCAACGTTTTTAAGCCTTTGTTAGAGATAATTCTGTTAATAAAGAAAGACCTAATACAAATGCGTATGAAATCAATGTTCAACGTTTCATAAAAATTATGTTTAATAAATCGCTGGAAAGAAATCTCTACCTACTTGTCTATTCAATCAAAAACCAATAAACGTGCTAAACCAATTTTTAATTTGTTTATTTGAGAACCTGTGAATAAAGTTCACTTAATAAACCTATTATCGAAAATCCTGCCCGATATTATCGGGCTCAGACTTTATTGTGTCAAATATCGTAAGTGTTGATGTTACAATACTTTTATCTCAAAATAAAATAAACTACCCAATCTATCATAATAAAATAATAATCACGGTGTAACATTATTGTCGATTCGAGTAAACCAGAATAGAATGTGTAACAATAGAATATAAATGAAGCTAAAGTAAGGTTTGAAAACAAATCGCACAAACCGTTTTACAAAATAAAATGTAATATTTTAGTCGATTTTATGAAACCTTAGGAATTCCGCAAAATTTTTCATACGCATTCATGCGATTGATAACCAAATAAAGTGTTATGTTACTATGAGATATAATCCAACCAATTATTTCATAGAGTGATTTTTGGCCAGATGCTAGATGAAACAAAATTCAAACAACATCCCGATTAAAAATCAAAAGCATTTGATTTTTAATCGGGATGTTGTTTGAATTTTGAAGTCTGCATAAACATACATGTCCTTATAAAACATCACAAGGGCGATTATGTTTCTTCTGCGATTCTGTTTCTTCGGTGATTCTCTTTCTAAGACAGCATTACGAGACAATTAACAAAAACAGGCAAAATCCGTCGGATATCGGAAGGCGTTCATCATGCGTTATCGGCTGTCACATTTTTGGGTTTTCCATGGCTTGTGGTTTGTTAAATGGATTAAATATCAACTTAAAATCACGAATTACTATTTATTAGTTTTTAAAACTATTTACAAATAAGCCTGATAGGCTTATTTGTAAGCAATAATATGTTTGTAAGTAGTTATTTTTGTGTTATTGTTTATTGTTTTACTCTGAGTAAATCGATTTCACAGATTTAACTTCGATTCGCAAATTTTCCCGCGACTGACATCTCTTAATGAGGATTCCGCGACCAAACTACTTTTAAGAGTTGGTGTCTTAACACAGGCGCAGTATTTAGCTCGCTAGCTCGGCCGTTTTAACATAAATAATTGTTACAAAAGATACAGAATCACCCTTCTGGATGAAATTTTCCCTGAGAATTTTGCCCAGTGATGAACCAAAGACTTTTCTGTTTCGATATTATCTTATCTCCTTTTTATTCAATAATTCAGCAATAATCCACATGAAAATGAATACTTTCACTACAATATTTGATGCAAATTATAGATTGTTTGTGTTATTGTGTAATAAGCGAAGCATTGTTCTTAATAACATATACAATTTATAAGCTAGGAAGACTTGATGAACCAACTAACTTTCCCGTTAATGTATTCCTCCCGTCAGTTTACCTTAAATAATTAAAGGCGGGCCTCCATCAGATATGCACCATAATGTGTTGAGAAATTGAGGCGATCGTAAAATACCTTATAGATTGTATACGGGGCACGTTTTATCTGTGTGTATACTGCGTAGGTACAGTTCATCCGTGATTACCTTCAGTGTTTGGCCGTCAGCAAGTTTATCGTTGTGGCGAGCAACAAGTGATACACCGCGGAGTTGGATAAGGTATCCTTAAAGGCCGTTTGGGACATGGGGGAGGGGGCAACGAAGAACAAAGGCCTTCCGGATCGTATCCCTCGTCACTTAAATTCTAACCCAGAGATGAAAATCGAAGCATAATGTGTTTTGTGTATTGTACTACGTGCAAAGAGTATTGAAATGTATTTTTCAATTATTGAAATTGTCGGATGTTCGTTTGGCTACATATCCCAGGATTAGTAGCCATGGTTTTGAGCATTAATACATTTTTTGCTAATTGTAAGGTATTATTCCATAAAAAAACAGGATTAACTTGACATTGTTGCATGTATGACCCCATCTAAAGTGACATATGTAAATTTAATCAAAATGATAACACTTTTTTAAGTAGTCAAGAAAAGTGCTGTATTCACCGGGTAAGTGTTATAAAATGGTGCCAAATAGTTTTGTAGTTTCGTATGAAATGTAGGAATTATTATAGCAATAATTATAATATTATAATATTTGTGATGAATGTTTCAAGGGAGGTTATCAATTAAGCAAAATACCTACGTTGACAAAAACCCATTGATTAAAGTTTTATCGATATCGACAGTAATTTGGTATTGTTCTAAGTACCACCGCTGATCGCTAAAAAGAAAATGCAATTCAAGTGCATTACAAAATTTCCATCGACCTGCTTTTGATAATCAACAAAATATCTTATAATGTAGGTGGCGAAGACATGTGTTTATTGTTTTACTAAGAGTGAATCGATTTCACATATTTAATACACAATGGCGATACCTAATCATAGAAGTAGGAAGACGGATCTAAAACCATCAAAAATAAAAGTTTATAATAAACACAATAAAATAACGTTGTTTCAATTCCACTTTATTATTTCTTAATTCAACCGGTTTCGGTTCATCCTGAACCTTCTTCAGGTGAATAAAAATATATTTAACATAATACAGATATACCTACATGGTATTTAAAAGAAAATTAGAAGAGGGAGACAGAACATCAACTTAGGTGGGGGCGAGGAGGGGTGCCAAAGGGGAAGAGGTGAACGTGTGCGGGGGTAAAGGAAATATATTATACTAGTTTTTCCCGAGGCTTCGCTCGCATAGTATTAGGGGATTCCCACTCCGCCTCCTCCACCTTCTCTCTCCCCACTCCACTCCCCGAAAATTCCCGATACATTCAGTTTTAAAACTGCTCACGTGCCACCTATTATAATTTTTTTGTACAAATCTCATAATGCCAGAACTCAACGGTAGTTTTATACAAAATAACGAACAAAAAAAAGAATTATCCAATTTGGTGCAGTCGTTCGGGTATACATACAATTCGGTGATTCATTTTTAGGGATAGTTATTAAGTACGACGCCAACAAAGCACTCTTTTTAGGGTGAATATCCCAATTTAAAAAAAACATCGTTTCCAAGGCGACAATTGGTTTGCTTTTTTTCTGACGTTTGCAATAAATCGATTTTGTTAGGGTCAGAAAACGTATGATAAATAATTTCATAACGCCAGAGATTATTCATAACTCATAACGCCAGAACTTACCAATAAATATAGCCTATAGATCTTGCAAATAATGTAGCTTTCTATTAGTGAAAGAATTTTTAAAATCCATATTGTAGTTTTTTCGTTAAAGAGTAACAAACATACATCCATACAAACTTTCGCCTTTTTTTAAACTTTATTTATTTCCATTTCTTTGTACATATAATGTATAATAGCAAATATTGTAAAATAACATAATATATAATAACAATTATGAACAAGAAATGAAAACCCACTAAGGCACTGCCTGAGTGTGTGTAATATTAAAACAACATACTATATTTCCAAGTACCCAAAGTATAAATTAGACTTAAAGAAACATATTAAATATAAAGATAGTATAAAAAATAAGTATTACATAGGTAGAATAAGTGAAAAAGGTTTTTTCAGCTATTATAAAAATAAAATAAAAATATGGAGAAAAACATACAATTTTTTTTTTTTTTTTTAGTTATTATAAAAAAAAAATAAAAATAATAAAATTAACAGAAAAGATATTGTTTAGAAGTTACAGCAAATGAGTTGTAGAAGGATGGATAAATTTATAGAAAAAGCGTTTCAACATCTACATTATTCAACCATAATTTTACCTCTTTTACATATTTTATCATTTTATTTATCATTTGAGTTTGTAGTGGTAGAAGGTTAAATGTACGAGGACCAATGAAACTGCTATGTGTCTGCAATAATTTAGTATTGGTTTGTGGGGTATAAAATATATTATTTATTCTTTTGCTCGTTCTGTTTTCATTTATTTCGAAATTATTTTTGTTTTTAAACACATATTTCAAAGTTTGTAATATAAATAATTTACGTATATTAAATATTTTAGTTTCTTTGTATAATAAGTTGGTCGAGAATGTTTTATTTTTGTTATATATGACTTTAATTATGTGTTTTTGAATTATTTGTAGAGGCTTCATAAATGTATCAAGTGCACCACCCCATCCTATAATGCCATAAGTGATTGATGATTGCACCAGGGAAAAGTAGATCATTTTCAATTTTTCAATGTTTAGTACTTCCTTAAGTTTATAAAATATGTAGGTCAGATATCTTAATTTAGAAGTGATTTGATTAATATGTGATTTCCAATTAAGATTTATATCTATTGATACTCCTAAATATTTTATATTTTCGACATCAGTGAGTTCGTTGCACGTGAAGAACATTTCTTGATTGCAACTAGTATTATGGATTCTAATTTTAAGGTTGTCTTTAGGTTTATTTTTAATGGTTTTATAAAAAGGTAAGTAAAATGTTTTGCTATAGTTTAAAACGAGTTTGTTGTATTTTAGCCATGTTGAAACCAATGAAATACAATCAGTTGCTTTCGAAAAAGTTTCTTTCCAATGATTACCATCAACTATTATTGCCGTGTCATCTGCGTAAGAAACAATTTTACCAGGGATTACAAAATTACATAAATCATTAATATACATTAAGAATAAAATCGGGCCAAGCACAGTTCCCTGTGGAATATTAGTAGAATATATTCATAATTCGACTACTATAATACGGGCATGTGCCTAGCGTGGTAGTCGAATCACCTGTAAAAACTGTATAAAAAGTTACATGATGAATAAAGGAAAGAAAAAAAACAATTTTGTGGTTTGACATATTTAATAAAATAAAATTCTTTTTTGTTTAAAACAACGAGATTTATTCGGTCGGTTCATAAATTAATAAATCTCATGGTTTTAAGCAAAAACGTATTTTATTTTAGGAAATATTAAATATGGGGGACATGGGGGTGTTAGACAAATCTAATTGTTTCTTAAGTAAATTGGTTTTATTTATTTTTAATGACTTTTTTATTTCAAGGGCTTCAATTATTAAGGCGTAGACCTACCTTAATCGATAAAATCCTTAAAAAAACTTAATCTCATATCTACTAATAAATTCCTCTATAACGCACAACATCAGAGATAATAAAAACAACGGTTGCCGTAGAATTTTATTCAAAAATCATTTTTCATCTTCGTGTGTTTCTAAATTCCCTACAGAAATTAAAGCTGCGTTTTTAACTAATAAGGACCTGGGTAAACTTTTAATAAATTCTTAAAATAAAGAAAATAACTTAAGCTATTCAGGCATCTATAAACTTAAATTTAATGATTGTTCAGCCTTTTACATAGGTAAAACGGCTAGAAACATTCAAACAAGGGTGGTCGAAAACTTGAGACGTCTAAACAGTGTAGGTTTTTCAGAATTCGCCAACCACCTAATAGATAAAAATCACTCATTTAATAAATCTTCCGGGATGGATGTATTGCATAGGTCTAAACCTTAATAATCTTGAAGCCCTTGAAATAAAACAGTATCATTAAAAATAAATAAAACCAATTTACTTAATAAACAATTAGATTTGTCTAACCCCCCATTTTTTTAATATTTCCATTACCCCCGCCCACGTTCACCCCTGCTTCTTAGGCACATTCCACCTCGCCACCACCTATATTGATGTCCTGTCTCCCCCTTCTAATTTTCTTTTAAATACCATGTATATCTGTATTATGTTCAATATATTTTTATTCACCCCTGAGTAAGGTCAGGTGAACCAAAACCGGTTGGATTAAGAAATAATAAAGTGGAAATAAAACAAAGTTATTTTTTATTGTGTTTTTTATAATTATGTATTCCCACAAAGTGTTTTCTACATGTGAAGATTTAATAAAAGTTTAGTTGAATGACTTGAGAAATTCTCGGTTCTAGCGAAAACCGTAGAGTACAAATTTTAATATGACAATGAACATAGCTGTGATGTGTAAAGTTATAGTGTAATTAAATATACACAACGTGGAACCATAAAGTGGATGCTTTCTAAGAATACATCATAAAATCATACGAGATTAAGAACTCCGTTCATTAATCCGTACCCGTGTAAAGAAATATAATAGTTAATAGACAGCGATGCTAAAGTAGAAAACCTTGTTATCGCGGTAGCTGCATCTCCCTACAAAGCCTCCCAACTTATGAACTAACTTGTTAGCCTGTATCCTTGATTTTAGGCTAAAACCTTTCTAATTCACGCTACATCACGCCCTGTCATGTCTCCTCGCGGATAGATATTGTTGTATATAGTGGATGAAAATGTAGTAGAGGATGAAGCATTTACAGTTTTACTCCTATAAATAGATAAGTACAATTAAAATTTTCAGTATTATAAAAGTATTGATTGATCGTGTGTGTGAGAGCCCAAAATTCACTCTGCTTGACCGAAGAATAAGTTATAACTGAGTAACGTAAAGGCTTCAACGAATTACTTTCGTTCGGGTACTTCAGCAACTATAATGTGTCAATTTTTTAGAGATTTTTTTTTTTGAAAAAGAAAGACAAACATTCCCGGGTTACGAATAACCCAAAAATGTTTGAAAATCTCCTACTACCACCACAGAAAGCCGAAAATGTTGCTTGTGTTGTGATGGAGGATTTAGCCAGCCGAGGAATCGAACACGCGATGCTCGGGTGGGACCCAAGCGCTATGCCCACTCAACCAGTCAATATAATATATGTTATTTTTTAAGATGTGTTATCCCCAAATGTGTAGAACTACGATAATGTTCGAACATAATAATAAAAGGAAGCTCTACAAATTATACATAAATACCATTAAAAGGTAAGACAAATTTTGCATAATATGCACTTGCTGTGTTGTTCTTTGCATGCGGGAAAAGTTCGTAGGTAGGTTCCACCCACCAATGTGGGTTGCCTCACGTTCTCGTTACCACGGGAACAATTCTGGTCAAATTCCTTAGAATGAACCTCGAAAATGTTCATTTCGTTTTTCGGTGAAACATTCTGTGATTCGTGTTTCTGAATTTGACCACTGACCTCGAAATACAACCAGATTTTCGAGATAAACTAAAACTTAATTGATTACAAGACTATTAAACAAAGCTCGACCATTTTTAATTTGTAATGCCTTGTGAACAATCTTTAAAAACTAAAATTTACGTAGTTGTTGAAGTGAAAACTTATTTAGCACCGTTGTGATTTGAAAATCGATGAATCTAAAAATTTAGACACTAAAAAGAGACAAACACATACAGCCTTCGAGAGAATGAGATAGTATTGTTGGTCTCCTCTTTGTGCGGTGCTTCGTAGCCTGCCCACTATTATCTTACTTTACACCCACTTTTCTGAAGGTTTCACTTCTACCGCGTGTGAATTGCACACTTTGTTTTATTTTTTTTAAACTTTCTAAAGCTCTATGCTTTCTGTGGTTATACCCATCTACGAGCTGTAACCATTACTGTTGATACGAGCATGAAGAGTGACCCAAAACCCCGTCACTAAAAAATAAACGCAAAAGGGAATCAGTCACGGCTCGAATCGAGCTACCCAGTGTAGTCTAGGTACTTTCGTACGGTGGTTACACAAATCCATTTTTTTTTAAACGCACCAGAATTCGAATTGAATTGTTTTGTTTCATTTTTCTTTTTTTTGACAGATAGGAGTTTTTTTTTTTAAGAAGCGTCATGTGAGACTATAAAAAAAACATTAACTGATATTCTGTGAACTTGTAAAATAAACTATTGTACCGAGATACTTGTATTTTGTTTCTGAGCCCACTAAATTGATACTCGACCCTATCAATTGGCGCCCAACGTGTTTGTCAGATCAATGAGTTTTAACGAATAAATTCAAAGACAAGAGAGGCAACAAACCGAACAAAAGTGGGCTCAAAACACTGAAAATGCCACAAACACGTAGCACAACAGCGGGCAACGCTACCACAGTGGAGAATGAGGATAACAGTCCTCTAGCTCAATCCTCAGCGGATGTACCAAATGGAGAAACCTTTACGAGAGACACCCAGACGACACGAATCCTTGAAATGTTAGCAACAAAACTCGCTAACATAGCCGTGTGTCAAAGGGAGCCTCGCCTGGAGGCAATATTTTCTGGGAGACTGGAAGAATTTCCACGACTTTTCCTGGAACGGTGCGAAGAGTATTACCAAATAGACTCAGAAGAGGAGGAAGAGCAACAAACCCTAGCAAGTGCGGTAAAATCAGGACAACCGACAGATCGGGAAACACGGAAAAGAATAGATCGATGGAACACTCTAAACGACAGAGAAATCCTAAACAATGCCGTCGATATAAATCACTACACAAGGTATAACGTCCACCAAGGAATACTTTGGAAAAGAGACGAAGGAAAGATGGACCGGCTGTTCGTTCCTCGAAGCACAATTCCAAGAGTTCTGGAAGAATACCACAACTCGGACACCGCAAACCACCCGGGAGCAGCAGAAACAACGAGAGCAATATCAGCACATTACTTCTGGCCAGGAATGAACGAAGAGATCCGCAGACTGGTACGCCAGTGCATGACATGTGCCACATCAAAACGTGGCCCAAATAGACCCGCGGCTCCTCAAGGAGGCACGAAACCAAATAGACCATTTGAAGTGGTCGCCACCGACGTCATGGGACCGTACCCAAGAACCCTGCAAGGAAACAAATTTATTCTTGTAGTAACAGACTTATTCACAAGATGGGTGGAAGCATTTCCGATTAAGTCTAGTATAGCAAAGACCATAATCCACCAGTTAGAAACTGAAGTATTTCCAAGGTACGGCTACCCGAAACGCATTCTCACGGATAATGGACGACAGTTCATCCACCGCCAATGGTTAGCCGCAATAGAAAGATGGCAATGTAATCATTGGACAACAGCTATATACCACCCACGCTCAAACCCCACCGAAAGGAGAAACCAGGAAATCAAAAAAGGCTTGAGAATTCTCCTCAGAGATTCACCTCACAACAAATGGGATGAGAAACTGCCGGGAGTAATAATGACGACCCGAAACAGAAAGAACGAAGCGACAGGCGTATCACCCAGTCAAGCACTACTGGGATACGATATACCGCGACCAGGAGAGTGGCAAGCTTTCCCAGAAAACGCGAACGAGGCAATCGTTTTACCCCATCAGCGAGAACCAGCAGATGAGGAAATAAGAAGGAATCAAGCAGCGTACCAAGAGAGGTACGCCCCAGCGGTGGAAGCCTTACTTAGATACCAACAAGGAGAAGAGGTGTTAGTAAAGGAACACCAATTATCTGGGTCTCCAGAAGGAAATTTCGCAGGGTTTGCACCTAAATGGAGTGGACCTTACAAAATCCTCATGAAAAGTGGAAGAGGTAATATATACTGGGTAGACAAAAGAGGTAAACCCACTAAAATCCACGCAGATGAATTAAAAAGGGTACCAACAATCCAAGAAGTCCGGGTGGAGGATCAAGATAACGAGGTTTTGACTCAAGAAGACCGGGTGGATTGATACGAGCATGAAGAGTGACCCAAAACCCCGTCACTAAAAAATAAACGCAAAAGGGAATCAGTCACGGCTCGAATCGAGCTACCCAGTGTAGTCTAGGTACTTTCGTACGGTGGTTACACAAATCCATTTTTTTTTAAACGCACCAGAATTCGAATTGAATTGTTTTGTTTCATTTTTCTTTTTTTTGACAGATAGGAGTTTTTTTTTTTAAGAAGCGTCATGTGAGACTATAAAAAAAACATTAACTGATATTCTGTGAACTTGTAAAATAAACTATTGTACCGAGATACTTGTATTTTGTTTCTGAGCCCACTAAATTGATACTCGACCCTATCAATGTAAACAACAATCATGGTGTTTATGTGGCTCACGATCCAACAGCTATCAATTTTTGCCGCGAATCAAAAGGCTCTCCACATTTCGGTTACAGTGTTGCGCACAGAGCCTGGTTAGTGGTTACTGTGTTTGCAACCGTTACGGAAAGCTCACACGTGGGTACCCGACTTAAAGCTGTCACCAGTATAATATTCATTTACATGCAAACATAGAGTATGCAGTCTAGAACAACAAAATAAGTTAAGCAATCAAAAATAAATATCAAAATCTATCCTGAAAAACAATTTTTCAAGTGAAACTTCTTAAGCCCCGTTAGCGATTCGAAATTCGGATGAAACGGAAATGCGTCACAAAAAAATATTTTTTTACGGTCCTCGGTTCTAATATAACGCGGTAAATTCACGACTACGCGCGGGCCTCCAATAGCGCCGCGGTATAAAGCGTCCAGAGAGACATCCAGCGAACGGAGGTTCGAAACGTACCAAATCCAAAAAAAGTAAACATTTTTATTTTTTGTAAAATCAATGTCCTATCTTCAATCCACTTTAAAATAAACAGGCAAAAGAAAAGAAAGTGAAATCTAGCGACCTTCTAGTTTCACTTCTACTGCGTGTGAACTGCACACTCTGATTTTTTTTACTATAAATCATCTATTTTTATGTAGTGAATCTGTTTTTACTTTCCGCCATGGTCCTACACAACAAACGGCAACAAACAATTTCAGAGAAATGAGTGTGTGTGCGCATATGTACGTACCACTGAAATGCGATAGAATGCATTGTCATCACTACGAGTCAGTCTAGTTTCTGCTCGGTCGAATGTCGAGAAGTGGGTTAGTTTCCATTTCAAAGATTTTCATTTATTTATTCATTTAAGAAAACAAAATGGAAATTCAAATGAGTTTTTTCAATATAAGATTAACTAATCCGTAGGCTTAGTCCAAATAGTCCAAGAAAATGACTGACGTGCCACATCCCTTAGATATTTTGCGTCGCTGTACCCTATCGCCTTACCGTGTACGGTTGGAAACATCAAACAATTTATAATTATTATTATTGTGTGCCAGCGGCGCCTGGTCTGTCTATCACTCTTGCGCAACAATATAAATGACTTGTCTGAACACTGTTGGTGAAATGTTAAAAATGTGAAGAGACGGTGTGTAATGAATATTAAGCTAAATCAGTTCGGGCGAATCTGTTTCCGAACAATATAAATAAAGAAAAGTGTTGCGACATGGTTTGCATGCTAAGAGCGTCAATTTGGCACCATTATATTATCAAGTAGGTACCTACTTAGGAACCAAAATATAACCCAAGCGTTTTTGCTCTAAAATGCGAAGATCCGGAAAGAGTACAAGGCTGGTGTAAGCGTTAATATTAGGAAAGCGATGCTTCGCTGGTTTAGACACTTGAGCGGATTAACGAAGAAAGATATGCAAGGAGAATATATGACGAGGAATTTAAGCGTGATCAAGTGAATTAAAAATCATGGATCAAGAGTTAGAATAACAGAAGAATGTACGAGACGATATATTATGTGAATGTGAATGAAGCAAGAAGTATGTGCCGAGACGGAGTTGTGTAGCAGTCGATCCTCACTGCCTTCCACAGAACGTAAAAATGGCATGATGCTTGTAAAATAATATTTAATTTGTGTTATAATATTTTTCTTTCTCGGCACTGTGTAATTATTGTGTATGGTTGTTTGACGAGTACTTATTACTTACATAATAAACTCAATTTGGGAGGCGGATATGGATACCGCCGCCCCGGGAATCATTTGTTGGATAACTAATACCTCTGCCAGAAGTCACCCCAAGTGGTTCTCTAAGTTTGGTGACTTAATGCTCGAGTTCGTGGAATGGGGTTTGTCCGATTCTCGGCGATGGATGCGTCTGCCCACCGTCTCTCCAGCGGGACCTCAGAACATCGGCTTGCACCGTAGAGGGAGGGATGGATTCATACGCCCGTCACTCCTTGAGATATGACCCCCAGATTGCTACCCACCCCTCTTACCTTAAAATACCCCACACACATCATACCCAAAAAAACAATTATTACAAAAATGGGAATTATTTTCCTCAAGGCCTCTTGTGAGGTGCTAATGTAAAGATTTTTAAATAATCTATTGAGAGGCAGAAAAAACGTAGTGTTGTAGACTAGAAGATGATTTTCCCGTGAAGTGCTAACGTAAAAAAATGGAAGTGGAATCATTTAAAAATGTATTGAGGGGCAGAAAAAAAGTAGTTCTGTGACTGGAAGATGATTCTCCGAAAGATTTTTTTTACGTGAGTCCGAAAAATTTTAGGTCACTTATTACAATATTTAGATTTTTTTATTAACTAACTAACTAACTAACTAACTAACCATCACGCCGTTTCCCCGCAGGGGTAGGCAGAGAGGACGGACCACCAAACAACTCGGTCTTGGCACACACTCTTTGCCTCACTCACATTCATACATCGTCTCATACATTCTCTTCTATTATTCTGACTTTTGACATGACACGACTCAAGTATCTGATTCACTTGATCGTGCCATGTCTTCCTCGGGCGTTCCCGACTTCTTCTACCATTCACATTCGCGTCGTATATTCTTCTTACACTACTTCCTTCGTTCATTCGCTCTACATGCCCAAACCATCTGAGGGTCCCTTTCTTAATCTTACTCATTATGCTTACATCAGCCTTACATTCTTTGCGGATATCCACATTTCTCACACGATCATACATTGTTTTACCACACATACGTCTCAGGGATCTCATTTCAACAGCATTCAGTTTACTTTCATCCTTCCTCTGCCAGTTCCATGCCTCACTGCCATACATCAGGGTAGGTACCAGGACTCCATTGTGGACTGCTAGTTTCGCTTTTTTTGACAGTTTTTTATTAGCGCCAACGGCATTCAGTCCACCATTAATGGAGTTACCGGCATTCACCCTTCTTTCAATATCTCTTTCTCTTTCAGCCTTCCCATCTCTCGTAAACATACTACCCAGATACACAAACTCATCCACCTGCTCCAAGTATTTATCATTCACAACTATGTTGCATACTGTTTTCGTATTCTCCCTTTCAAACACCATGACTTTAGACTTACTTACATTCATCATTAGCTCTAAATCGGAAGAAATTCGTTTGCATTTTGAAAGAGAATTGGTTGGAGTTCCCTGATTTTGAAATTTCATTTACATCTCTATACATATGAAATTGGCGTTTTGTGTGGGAGGAACATAAAGTCGTTTTTTTTTAAATATAATATATTTATTTAATCAAAGTATGTACCATTGCTATCTATGCCCTTTTGCCATCTCATAGGTAGTTCATCGATCCCTTTACTAAAAAAACCATTCGGACGGGAATCAATAAAATCTTTGAAGGCGGTTTGGACTGCCCCATCTGAGTTGAATTTTTTCCCTTGCAAGAAGTTATCCAAATTTCGAAAAAAATGGTAATCTGTTGTTAGTTAGAGCGATTAGCCAGCCTCGGTTGTTTAGCATCTAGCTTTTCCATCGTGGTTTGCAGTTGCTGACAATAGACATCTGCCGTAATCGTCTGGCCAGATTAAGGAAAGCTGTAGTGAACGACACAAAAAAAAGAAAACACAACTGTGTTTTCTTTTGCGGCACCGTCGCCATACATATCATTAATCCTTCGAGCCGTTTCTGCAGCACTGGTGCCACGGTTGAACTCGTACTCGGAAATAACACGATATTTCAAGTTTTCCATTTTGTAAACTAAGTGACGCAAAGAAAAAAAAACAATTAAGGAAAAAACAAAGGAACTATAATTTTCATAACACAAATATAGTTTGGAAAATAAGTGTAGAAATTAAATAAATTGGAACTAAACGTGTTCATTACTATGGCAGCACCGTCGCCATACATATCATTAATCCTTCGAGCCGTTTCTGCAGCACTGGTGCCACGGTGGAACTCGTACTCGGAAATAACACGATATTTCAAGTTTTCCATTTTGTAAACTAAGTGACGCAAAGAAAAAAAAACAATTAAGGAAAAAACAAAGAAATTATAATTTTCATAACACAAATAATATAGTTTGGCAAATAAGTGTAGAAATTAAATAAATTGGAACTAAACGTGTTCATTACTATGGCAGCACCGAATTATATGACGTTTCCTATGGCTGTCATGTTATCGCATGTTACGGTTGATTTATTGTCTTAAATCTGAGTAGAAGATCGCTGATTTGATAATATTTTAATTCATTGTTTGCCTGAATTTAATTAAAATGAATAAACCATTACATAGTGATGAAAGAGGGGTTATATTCTGCGTTTTTCAATGCTGCCTAGCCGAGTGTCACGCGAAGAAGATTCTGTTTAATTTAGAAGATGTTTACAAACGAACTGCAGAAATGACTGGTACGTATTATAGTCTGTTTAATAAATTTCATTAGTATTACAAGATTTATGCCAATTTTCGAGCGATAATAACCATTACAATCTGATTTGAGGTTATGTTAAAAAAATCCGTATCTGACACTTCCATTTGACAGTAAATATACGGCCACAGAAAAAAGGGAATAACTCAATAAAAAAATAATAATATGCAACTTCTTTAAACTCGTAGAAAAGTTACTTTTTTTCTCGTTTTCTCTTTCTTTCTTTCCAAGTGAATATTATCTAGTGTGTGTTTTTAAAACTACCTTCTATAATAATAATTTTTATGATTTTTCACAGGTAAATCTGAATCAACGGTAAGACGAATCGTCAAGGAAGGGGAAAAGGCAGATGGAAAATTTGAAACATCGGGAAAACGGAAAATGGGCATAATAATAAAATATGTAATAACATAAGTGCTGATGATTGGAAAAATTGTTGCAAACACGTTATGAAAATCGAGGCAGAATATTATGCACGAGGCAGTACTATATATGATGATATCGATGAACTGCGTTTATATGAAGATAAGGATACGAAAGAAGAAGAATCACACGAGGACAAAGACAATAATTACATGTCGGGTGTTGAATTAATAGACTTAAATTTTTAAGTACCTACGTTTTTATATCGAAATAAACGCCCACTTAAAACTTGTTTTGTTTTATTTTACTTCTATTAAATTACAGTTTTTTGTGCAAAATTTTAGAAAATACAAATACGCTATGAAATATGCATTTTGGCAGAAGTGTTTTTTAAAACATACATTCATTGTCTTATGAGCCATCTTGGTGTTGCCATTTAAAACTAGAAAACGATCGCAGCGCCATCATTTATTTTCTACACTTAGGGTGGGTTTCTTCATTTAGGTACCGAGAATGCTAAATGCAATGCTAATTGTAAAAGTAAACGATCGAAATTTAAAAATTTCTATGCATTTGACCGTTTACTTTTACAATTAGCATTGCATTTAGCATTCTCGGTAAATGAAGAAACCCACCATTAATTGCCAAACTTTACATGAGTACATAGCTGTATAAATTTGAATTTGGAATTCCTAAATACCCTGTAAATATAATAAATATTATATTTTATTATATATTTATTATAATATTATGAAGGTGAATTTTTATTTTTTATTTTTTATTTTATTTTTTTTTATTGGCAATGTTTATTAAAAATACATATGAAGTTACAACCGTTACATAGTTATATAAGGTTAACAAAAAATAAAAATAAATTGCCTTTCCTCACCATAAAGAGACAATGCTCTTGTGTTTGGTGAGGGAGTTCTAGCTCAATTAGTAAATTAATGATCGTGTAAGTTAGTAATAACGGCTATTGTAAATAATAAGAAGGTTAAAAAATCTTGTATAATTTAAAAATAAAAATCCTAAAGAGTTTAAAAAAATCATAATATAAATTAAAAAATCATTATAAATGGAAGAATCATGTAAGTTAGTAACAAAAATTATTGTAATAAGTAAGTAAAGGATACGTAAGAAAGAACGCAAGATTTATACAATAGTAGACTCAGAGATTTAGAAACTAAGAAATGAAAGAAAAAAGAAGGAATAAATGATTTATAAAATAGCAGACTTTAAGATACAAAGTAAACATATTTGGGACTTTTATAGCAGTTTCAGGTAATTTTTTAATTTGGGCTTAAATTCCTGCATATTTTCGATAGTTTTTAATTTTAATGGGAGGTTGTTATAATAGATTATGCCCAGATAAAGATAGGAATTTTGGATGTGCTTAGTATTAAATTTAGGAATTTTAATAGTTTTCTGGTATCTTGCTGATGTATTGAATTGGAAGTTACGAGTATTTAACTGTATTTCTTTGTAAATTTGAAGAATTGAATATTTTTTATAGATTTTGTCTATTATAGGCACATTGAATATTGAAAAAAGAATTTCAGTAGGAAATTTAGCGGTTTTTTTAAGATTACCTTAATTATCAACCTTTGAACAATTTTGAGGGGATTTAAAATATTGTCATATGTTCCTCCCCAGCCAATAATACCATATTGCAATATAGATTGAACAGTTGCATAGTACACTCTTTTTAGGTTTTCTAAGCTAAGAATATTTCTAAGTCTAATAAATATATAAATACATTTCCTAATCCTTTTGACGAGTTCACAAATATGTGTTTTCCATTTAAAATGTTGATCTATATACACACCAAGATATTTGATTTTGGGAGTTGGACTAAGTATAGCACAATCTTGATTGCAGTTAGTTTTATTACATTTACTTTGGTGTATTATGATGTTTAAATTTGGTTCTAATTTGAATTTATTGATAGAGAATGGGATAAATTTTGTTTTTTCAGTGTTTAGAGAGAGGAGATTTTTATCGAACCAATTTTTCAATATGTTAATATCAATATTAGCTAGATTATTAACAGTATTCCAATCCGTACCTTCAATTATTGTGACAGTATCGTCAGCATAAGATATTATTTTTCCGTTTAGTTTTTGTATGAATATGTCATTAACATAGATAATAAACAGTAACGGTCCCAGGACTGTACCTTGAGGTATGCCGAAATGACTCATTTTTGGTGAACTAAGCACACCATTAATTTTTACAACTTGGGTACGTTTGAAAAGGTAGCTTTTTATCCATTCTAGAGCTGAACCATTTAATCCAATGTTTCTTAATTTACTTATAAGTTTGTCATGTGATATACTGTCAAATGCTTTTTTGAGATCTATAAAAATTCCCAGGCATTTAAATGATTTATCTAATGAACTATGTACAAGGCTACTTAATTTTGCAATTGCATCTTGTGTGCTTCTACCTTCCATAAAACCAAACTGGTTTTCATTAATTATATCGTTGCATTTTATAAATTGGCTCATTCCTTTTTTAACTAGTTTTTCAAAAACTTTTGCTATATTTGAGATTACTGATATGGGACGGTAATTGTCTACTTCTTCTGGATTACCTGACTTAAATATTGGGGTAATAGTAGTTTGTTTGTAAATTGATGGAAATACTCCGCTTTGGAAACTTGTATTTATTATATGCATTAATGGCTTAGAAATTTGATTTTTTATGTTTTTTTAAATATCAACCGTGACTGCATCAAAGCCCGGAGCAGATCCTCCTTTCATATCGGTTATGATAGAAACTATTTCGTCCTCTGTGGTGACTTCAAATGTTGTCATTTTATTTTTAGCATTTATATTACAGTCTGGAGATGTTATAATATTTGGATCAATGTGAATGAGATTGGCGAGATTTTTCCCAACATTTGCAATGAAAGTGTTAAATATATTTGCAGCTTTTGAGTGGTTTTCTATACAGCATGTTTTTGAGTTATCATGATTAATAGCATTGATTTTGTTATTATTGTTCTTTTTCTTGTCAATTATTTCATTTACAACCGTCCATACTCTTTTACTATCACTTTCAGCTAGATCCAACTTCCGTTTATAGTAACTTTCTTTAGTATGTTTTATGATATATGTAAGTTTATTTTTATATGATCTAAAGTGATTAAGTAAGTTTTTATTATTAGGTTGTTGAGTTGTTAATTTATAAAGAGCTTGCTTACGTCGTACAGATACTATTAATCCATGAGTAATCCATGGTTTTATAGGTTTGAAGTTAGACAGTTTGTGTTTGGGAATTATATTTTTTGACGAGTCATTGATGTATTTAGATATTTTTTCTTCAAATATTTTACAGCAGATATTGACATCATTACATTGTAATAATTCGATCCAATTTTCGGATTGAAATTTGTTTTTTAATGTATCCATATTAAGTACTTTTTTGGAAGATTTTGTTTGTTTAAATGATGGCAATATTGGATTGCTGGTTTTGTGGTTAAAAATACAAGAATAATGATCAGTGATAGTTGTGTGAATGACAGCTGCTGTTATATTTTGGATATCCGGTATATTTGTAAAAATATGATCTAAGCATGAAGGTCGTTGACCTCGAACGTCTCTAGTGTACGAATTTATGCACGATAAATAATTGAGTTCTGCTAACATGTTGAGATAGCTATCTTTATCCTTACTAGAATAGTCGCTTGCGATATTTAAATTCATATCTCCAACAAAAACATTGTTTTTATTTCTAAAATTTAATAAAATATTTTTTAATTCATCAATAAAGTGTGAAACTATCGACCTATGTGTTCGATAAATAGCAATAATGTTATAATGTTTATTTATGTCTTTAAATTCAATATTTAATATGTTAACATTACTAATACTGTGAATCTCTTTAATATTAAGTACATTGTATTGGTTAGATACAAATATTCCAATACCAGAGTTTTTGTTTAACTTTGTTTTTGTTGTGTAGTAAGAGTACCCCGGGATAGTGAAATTCAATTCACCGGCTGAGTGAGTTTCTGTTAAAACTATGCAGCCCGGGAAATAATTTAATTCTTTTAATGATATTATTAATTCATCCATGTTCCTTTCTATGCTTCTAATATTTACATGAAATAGGCTAAATCCTTTATCAGGACAAATTAAATTGAAATCTTTTATGGAGTGACACAAATTTTCTTCTATACAAATTTTTTTATCCAAAGCGTTACATAAAAAATCATTCATTTTGCAGTTTTAGGTTAGTTATTTTATGGATACATTTATGTAATTTGTAATGACAAATGGTAGAGGCAAAGAATTTTAAATATACACTATGTCTACATAGATATGATGGCTGAAATAACAACATATAAATATATAATTTATTTACGTTTTTAAATTTTAAATTTAAAATATAAACTATAAGCATTAAAATATAAACATCATAATCATTAATATTGGGAACATTATACTGGCTGGAAATAGGTATTCCAATATCAGAGTTTTTGTTTATTCTTATTATTGTTACATGGTACCCTGGAATAGAGTAATTAGTTTCGCCAGTAGAGTAGGTCTTTGTAAACCCAATCAAGCCCGGGAAAAAAATATTTCTTTTAAAGATATTATTAATTTTTCAAAAAATATTTTTACGCTTTTAATCTTTTTATGAAATTGAGTAAATCCTTTTTCAGTGCAAATAAAATAGAAATCTTTTATAGAGTGATGTAAGTTTTCTTCAATACATACTTTTTTACCTAATGCTATGTTACATAAAGAATCATTCATTGTTAATTTATAGATAAGAGTTTGAGGAAATGAAAATTTAGAATATTTATTCGTAGTCAATGCGCTCTTTAGCAATTTGAAGCATTTTTTGCCGGTAAAGGCATTTTATGCTATCGACTCTATGATCGGTGGAATAGTTCATATCAAACCTTTTGTTTTGGACACAGCAGTTGTTGCAGATTGGAGTTTGTTCTTTGTTTTCACATTTGGATAATACGTGTTCCTTAGTGCAATGAGGGCAAATGGGAGGCTGCGTCCTGGCGAGACATCTTTGGGCTGTGTGGCCGAACTTGAGGCAATGGTAACATTGTCTGAGCGGGCTGCAGTCTTCTACGTATACTCTTTGGAATTTGATGTTTATTTTTTTTTATCTATTAGTTTTTTCCTTAACTTTCCATTTGTTTCAATAATGTAGTTAGTGGTGTCGTTTTCTTTTCCTTCATTGTACTTATTTTTTAATCCCTTGATAAGCTTAATGTCTTTTTTGTCTTCTAGGGTTAATCCTTCATTTTGTTGTACAATCCCGTCTATAATTTCTTCTTCAGTCAATTGGCATTGCAGCCTTTTCAACATTAAGCACGGTTTTTTTTTTTTTATTTCTTCAGCCGATACTTCTCTTCCAATTACTTTATTTATCTCTTCGGTTAATTTTTCTGCATCTTCTTTTTTTTGGCAAGAAATCACTAATTTTTGTTCTCCGATCTTTTTTACTCCATTTACTCCAAGTTTTATTTTTGTTAAATTAATATTTTTTTGAATTTTTATTTTTATGTCCTCGGCCTTCAAGGTGTTTTTTGAGGTAATTAAAATGGCGTATTTCGGTTCTGCATTATATGAAGTTTCTGCGAAGTTTTTATTGTTACTTAGTGCACTTGCGTATGATTTTTTGTTATTTTGATTAATTTCTTCGAGTTTCTGTGTGTAGTGATGATTATTTTTAATATTAATTTCTTGTAATTCTATGATCTTCTTTTGTAGACTAATTAGTTCATGTTGAATTTTTTCTTCCAGTGATACAATATTTTGTTCCAGTGTTAATTTTATTTTTGAGTCTTTCACTGAAGTGATCTTATTAACTAACAGCCTTACTAAAAAACCCAGTGAAAATTTTATTCATTTGACAAACGGCCGCGGATGTGAAAACATTACTAATTAAAAAATTGTTCATGGAAAAAAATACACTTGGTTTACACGGCCTGAGAGGGTAGTTTATCTCTGTTTTAGTAATGATGTTTGAACGAAATTTGGATTTTTTCCTAAGTATTTTAAATGTTGTATATATTTATTATTTTTGAAGGTGTCGTAAAAACAAATACCATTTATGAAAACAAGATAAAATTATCTTTTAGATTTGTGTAATTGAAATACGCTTTAGTTTTAAAAAACTGCCATATATTAAGATTCAAACGTGAAAAAAAATGGAATTTTTATTTTACCAAAACATATTTGATGAAAGTGTACAGAAATTTATAAAAAAACAAAATTTAAAAAATACAGATCTTTTATATAATAAATTTGGAACGAAACTGTCACCTCACTTTTTCCTCGTGCATACAATAAAATAGTAATAAAAATTTTCAAAGTTTTTTTTTATTGCCAAAAAACTAACCTAAAAAATGATACTGACTTTTATAACATATTTCTTGCATTTTTAAAGACGTTAATTATTTTGATACGTTTCGGAAAACATGTATTAGATATTAATATTTAAAAAAAACACCACTTTTATGAAATTCTCATAAAATAAAAACGTTTAAATGTAAATTTGTTTTTTCATGTTTTATATAAAATACTTTTTGACATTGCAATTTTCAAAGTATGATTATTTTTATTATAACTTGACTAAAACTTATTAAAAACCACAAAAACTCGGTAAATATATCAATTATATGAATATAATGGTGAATTAGTCATATTATTAGAAGTTACGATCACATTTGAGTAAGTAATAATATTACACACACATCCGAGGAGTGATTTTTTTTTCGCGCTTTCAGCCCGAACGACGAATGCGCAGGCGCCCGCGCTGCCACCTGGCGGTTATGAAGGAAAACACACAATTTAGTACTTACACTATTAAAAATTACATTGTTGCCAAACTTATAAAATACATTTTAAGAACAAACCTTATTAGTAATGTTATCTTGTTTTAGTGTATTTTTGTTTTATTCATGTTGCTGCTGCAATGCGGGTTATCGGGCGTGCTGTGGTTTTTTTTTAGTAAGGCTGTAAGTCTTTAATATTTTTAAAAATTTCTTCGGTTTCCATATTAAATGAATGGAATCGCCCAGGTGGACGAGTTATTAAATGTAAGTAACTATATTTATTGTTTTACTTCTTAAAAAATAACGCGACTGTACTCGTTCGGTGCTGAGCGAGAATTGAAAAATTATATTTATTATATATTATATATTACATTATTAAATAATTATATATATTATTTAATATTTTAATATTATAAACGTGAAAGTTTGTATGGATGTATGTTTGTTACTCTTTCACACAAAAACTACTGAATGGACTTTAAAAATTCTTTCACTTATACAAAGCTACATTTTTTGCAAGTACTATAGGTTATATATATTGGTAAGCTCTGGCGTTATGAAATTATTTATCATACGTTTTCTGTTCCTAACAAAATCGATTTTGTTCGATGTTTTTTTTTTAAATTAGGCAATTCAACCTAAAAAGAGTGCTTTGTTGGCGTCGTACTTAATAACTATCTCTAAAAATTAATCACCGAAAGGTATGTAGTCGCATAAACCCAAACGACTGCACCAAATTCGAAAATTCTTTTTTTTTGTTCGTTATTTTGTATAAAACCACTGTTGAGTTCTGGCGTTATGAAATTTGTAAAAAAAAATAAAATAGGTGGCACGCGAGCAGTTTGAAAACTGAATGCATCGGGAATGAACGTGTGGAATGCGAGAGGTGAGAGGGGGAGTGGGGAGGGGGGAAGGGGGAGGGAAGGAAGGGGAAAGGGGAAGGATGGAGGAGGGTATGGGGAGGGGTACGGGGTGGAGGGAAGGGGGTTGATGGGGGGGGGGGGGGAGGGGGGATGGAAGGAAGGGGAAAGGGGAAGGATGTATGAGGGTGTGGGGGGGGGGGTAGGGGGTGGGGGGAATGGGGTTGATGGAGGGAGTGGAGGAGGGGAATAGAGAGTGAAGGTGGAGGAGGCGGAGTGGGTGGAAGAGGGGGGAGGGAAGGAAGGAAGGAGGGAGGTGAAGTGGGGAGGGTATGGGGTGGGAGAGGGGGTTGATGGATGAGTGTATTGTGGGGAGGGGTGGGTGGAGGGGGAGGGGAGGAGGGGGTTGATGGGGGGAGAGGGAAGGTGGAGGAAGCTGAGATGGAATTCTCTAATACCATGCGAGCGAAGCCGCGGGAAAAAGCTAGTAATATATAAGTGGAGCCGGCTGGCAAGCGAGTGGTGTGGATTTGATTCGTTTGCAAATTAAAAAAATGGCGTTGCTTTTAAAGGTTGGATATTCTACTTTATACTACCAATCAAAATGTTACACATGCATTTTTGGAACTTATCTATTAAGGTAACGTACTTACGTGGTAGTAAGTACTTTCATAAAATATTGTTTATTAAACATCTGTCACTTCATAGAGCAGTACTTTTTTTAGAATCTAATAATAAAAAACTATTTCAGTAATATTTAAAAAAAAATAATTATTTTAGTAATATTTTTTTTTTTTTTACGTTCCTACTACAATATTTTTAAAAGTATTTTTTTCAGTAATATTTTAAAAATACTTTTAAAAATATTGTAGTAGGAACGTACGTAGTATTTTTCTAGGATCTAGCAATAACAAAAAGAGTTTCGGTACTTTTCTTCTACGTAGTTCTTACATGGGTAAAATATTACTATTCTACGATCTAACAAAAAAACAGTTTTTCTCGGAAGGTACTTCTTGTTATTTTTTCGCTATTCTGATACTTTTCCACTAGCATAATATATCTAAAATCTCGCATTCTTCAACATTAATGTATATTATTTTGAACTTTAACCTATTATTATCATTGACCTTGTATGAGTGAACGGGTAGAAAGACCTTCCTTACAATCTTCTCACCATTACATGTCCTCAAAAGGATAAGTTCCATCATTTCATTATACACGATTAGATTTAATGGCTTTTGAAAGTCAGTGTCGCATCGGTGGGTCATTTATCAACGGGGGAGGATAAAGACCAGCACTACTTATTTCTTATCGGGCGGGGGGAAGAATGGCTTGGTTGACCAACTAACCCGCTCGGAGCGCCCCACCACTAGTGCTGTGATTCCATACATACAAATAATAAATTAAAATAATATACCTAAGTTTCTTGGTTATTAGCCTACGGATATTAACAACTGTTACTGACATTCTGATTTTTGTATTCGATATTGCAGTTTTAACATCTATAGAATGCTTCCTGTCTAATAACCTTGTTCACTGTTAACTGTGATTATTTACGACTAATATGGTTATGTTAATAAGCACCAGGCATTAGTCATTCAACCTGTAAGAATGTTAATTATTTGGGCGATATTTTTTTAATTGTTCCTGTATATTGTATGGAATTGCAACACTGTGCGCCCTGACTACTGGGTACATACGACACACACGCTAAATTCTCTAAAATTATAAGCGTTAATTAAAAAATATGTTTTATGTTTTCTTATAAGTTCAGTAAAACAAAACAGGTGTCAATATTTTAAAGGTATAACAAAATTATTTCTAACTATGTAATTATTTTTCAATATTATGGGCAACTACCCTTTTTATTGGAAACAATCATTCTAAGAATTGGTTTGTATCCTGGATAGCGTCTCGGATAAAAATATCTGAATTTATTCATATGGAACTATTGAATTTTTATAAAAGTCTAAAAAAATATTCATGTAACGGATGCTGGGTGAGAAATGAAAATCCAACACCATTGTAATTCAACCACCGGGTGGTCCAAGTCACCCAAAAAGGCGAAGAAATGTGAAAATCTGCAGCAGCCGCATCTGATTATGAAGATGACGATGATGCCAATGAGTCCAAGGAGAACGAGGTGCGTTGCTAATTGTTTCATATTCTTTTCTGTTCTACAGCCACAAAAATGATAGTAATGTTACCACAGGGAGAGAGGTTAAAATGTAGTGAGCTGTTGAATTAGCTCGATAATTAACCCGATATAGGAAAAAAAGTCTATTAAAAAAATGGTTTTCCTGTACAAACACCACGTACATTTTATAAAAGAAATTCTAAGAATAATTTTTAAAGATACCATTTTATTAATGTTATATAGGCAGCGGGTGATACCACGGTTTCAGGGTTTCAAATGGATCGCAGTTCACGGCCTTATATGAAAAGGGCTAGTTATAGATTCGGTGGTCTCCCGGACACACATAAATATAAAATGTTAACTGCTGAATAAATAAACTGGAATCGCCTGACGAATGTGAAGATGCAAAAATATTCCCCGCTCACGACCCCTCAAAATTTAGTTTTATTTTATTGCAGCGTCAGGTCGTATCAAAAGATAAAAAATATTTTCAACAACAAAGAATTATGTTTGAATGAACTTTTTGTTTTTGTTTTCATTTTGCTTGTAGGTGAGTTCTGTTGAGCTTTATGAAATTACCATTACATGTCCTCAAAAGATTGCTAAAACTCCCTAAACATTTTTTTAAACATATTCGTTCTAAAACAGAAATTTTACATCATTCCCCAAAATATTATCTTATAAAATCTATTCCAGTGTAATTGAATGGTCCAATGTTTTTTTTTAACGTTTTGGCATTGCGAGTATTGATGTTTGTCTAAAGCCGAGTCTTCACCGACAATATTACAAAAAACATTGAACCAAATTTTGGTGCAAACATGAAGCATTGACGCTACGCAATAATGTTTTTTTCCGTAGCCGATGGAGATCAGAAATTGGTGAAATCAGAAATTGTCAACCCAATGTTTTTGTTTTTGTCGGTCCAATATTTTGAAACATTCCCCGAGACCCGACTTAAGATTTCTATTTTTTTTAAATGCTACAATTTTGTTTAGAATATAATGTTTGTAAATTTTGTTAAGTCGCATGGTAGATTATATAGTTTTCTGATTTTTTAAATATATTTATTACATGTAAATGTAGGTATATAGTTTGTTCAGAATTATTTTTATTCAACTGTTCAATTCTTTGATGCGACTGAATCTTTTTTTGTCTTTTCTGTTTCACACTTTTCGTTTGAGACTGTTAATATTGTCTCAGATTAATTATTTTTATTATCAATTTTTGTGCCTTGTACATTAAATTAGTGTTTTTTTTATGAGTTCCACCCCATCCTATAATTATGGTTAAATACGGTTTTGTTGATTGTCAGAAAACAAGGTTTGCCAATATACAATTCATTATTTAGAATATGTCTTAGACATCTAAAGATGTCGTAAGTATGTTAGTTTCGTTGTTCTTTTTTTAGTAAGTTTTTGTGTAGGTAGCATTTTGGGCATTTGTCTACTGTGATAACAAGCAGATAACGATACAAAACTCGTACGTGACATGCACTTCTTCATTGAATAAAAGATAATATTGATAAATCTTAGCGATACATGAAACAAAAAAAGAAGAAAAAAATCAGAGTGTGTAATTCACACGTGGTAGAAGTGATACTAGAAAGTCGCTAGTTGTCGCTTTCTTTTCTACTGTCTGTTTCTTTTAAAGTGGTTTGAAGATTGGATAATGATTTCACAAAAAATTAAATGTTTTTTATTTGGATTTCGTAGTATTCGAACCTCCGTTCGCTTGATGTACGTCTCTCTCTGGCTGCTGAAACTTGTTAGGCGTCTTGCCCACTGCGCTATGAGAGGCACGCGCCGAGGTGCGAATTTACCGCATTATATTAGAACTGATTATTTGCGTAGAACTGAGTTGTGACGCAATTTCGTTTCATCCGAATTTCAAATCACTAACGACACCAAAGAAGTTTCACTTAAAAAATTAACGGTTGCAAACGACCGGACCTACGTCTTGCCGGGTCACTATAACATCTGAACTTTTGAGACCTGACGATTTTTCATCATTTTTGTCGATCTCGTATTTCAAATATCGCAGCTGCAAGATATGGCTCATAAAACGCAGAAGACTTTTGCCCTTCTAGCAGCAGTAACAGGATCGTAAGTGTAAGCTGATATAAAAAATTATTTTATCGAAGGAAGCAAACACTTTGTGGTGTGACATTATATATTAAATGAAAAAACACACTTAGTAAAACACCACTTTTATTGGAATTAATATTTAACAGCCAACCAGGTTTCGCTTAGCTCAAGCTTCACCAGGGCTATTATATCAACTTAAATAATTATTTACGTTGCATGCGTACAGGAGCTTAAAGATGCGAACTAGTTTTTGTTCCACTTACCCCGTAGGTTTATAAAAATGTAAATTTATTTTTACTGCGATTTAAAAGTGAGCTTCAATACTAGCACATTATCACTGAAAAGATAATCCGCAGAAGTGTGATTTATATATATTTAAAAGAAAATAGATGTCGCCAACTGATATATCTAACATCTAGCCCCTAGCCAGTCATGCTAGTAAAACGTATTTCCTGTTATATTTGAATACTTGGAAAGTGTTGATCAAGTTCAAGTTTAAAGTTAAGAGAAAAAAATGCTGACACGGACACTCGCACCAATCTGTTTTATATCGGCTTGTGTCTGCATTGCACAGTGTTTTACTCATTAATATATTTTCTGCACTAAGTAATCAAATACGGACAGAAAAAAATATTTTCAAATTTCTAAAACATCTACACTAAGGTGGTCCAGGCCTATACAGTATTTTTTTTTTTCAAATATAGATGTAGCCACCAATTTTATTTGTTACACCTACCATTCCTATTATGTGTAAAAAATTTCAGCCCCCTATCTTATATACAAGGGGGTGCTCATACTGCTCATCGAATTAGAAGTTTCTGACAAAAGTTCTGGATTTTAAGCAAAACAGGTAATTTAAGGTTTATTAATATTACAAGTATTTTAGTCAAATAAGTATAAAACGTATTTAAATTTGAATAAGATTTGGTAACAAAGCAATAATTAACATAATATTAGTCGCAATCTTTCAAAACTATGTTTGTTAACTCCATTTTGAATGATAGATTCCATAGAAACGATTTTTCTGTTTTGTTCAACGATGTGAAGTAAAAATTGCTTTTCTTCCTCATTCTTAGTGAGTATTGTGTTGTAATCTTCAAATAGTGTAACACCTCTCGGCTGCATCATTAACAACATGCAAATTTTTGACTCAGCTTTTGCCTTGAAGGTAATCAACATTGTTCTTCCAAGTCTTAGGAGGTAATTACAAGAACTAAGAGCGTTTTCAACGTTTTCCGTGTTGCAAAAGCTTCTAATGTAACCTCTGAGTCAAGTTTAAGGGAATCACCTCGTACTGACGATTACCGCCATCAGAATTTATTTTTTGAACAATGGCCTGTTTCTCAGCATCAGACACCTTCTCAAAAAACAAGGTAAATGAGACTAGTTCATCTGACAAATACCATAAGTGACGCTCTAAGACACCCGTAGCTGCTATACTGATTTCGGAATCAATGGTTTCGTACAATTTTAAGCTATTCCAAAGTATTAAGTCATTTACTGGTGCATCTGCTGCCAAAGACGCTTCGATTCAAACTTTGGTGTAGATGATAACTAACAAATCGAACAATTTGTTTTTCTTCTCTCTTGATTTGTTTAAATCTTATTACGATCAAGCGCACTGGTAACGTATTGTGTAAATATGTCACCTGTAGATAGCTCAACGCACTACAAACTCATTTTTGGACTTATCTTCTAATATGCTAACATTACTAGAAGTGCTACTGAAGCTGCACTCAAGTTCTAACTCTTGTCTCGACACCACCGAAGTTGAAGCATTACTTTCAGCAGCCATTTCTTTCAATTCTTCAGATCTTTGTTTCCGTTTTAGAGAACGATCTTTGACCTTTTCTAGTTTCTTGTCGATTGAGGTCATAATCATCTTACGTTCTACTCTTTGATCAATGAGAAACGCTCTGTCTTCCGCAATTTTTATCAAATTCAAAGCGCTTGCACGGGCAATATCAAAAAGTTTGTCTAGTTCTTTTTTAAACAAATACTCTCCTTTTTTTCGTGCTTCAGAATTTCTTCCTCTATTTTTATTCAATAGCATCCAGTTCTTAAGAAAATTAATCACTTTTTCAATGCAGTGATTTTGTTGTCTGGTCGGATTACTAGATTTACTCCATACTTTTATAAGTTCTTGAATAAGTACATGCGCGGAATCTTTCACATTTTAAGAATCATTTAATATGTAGTGATAACGGAGTAAAACTTGCCGAAGAGTAGGATGCTGGTTAAGCCTCATCAATGGCTCAATATCTCAAACCCCATGTAGAAAAATTTCGTATTTTTTTCGGTAGATGAACACATTTTACTACACTGATTCACTTCACAGTCTTTTTTTATTTTTTTATTGTTGATACATTATTTTACAAAATTTCATAGTACAATCCAGTAATGTTGGCCTCACTGGGTTGTTTACCCGTGCTGAGGCCCCCATTTTATAATATAATAATGTATACATAATACAGTTTGAAAAAAAAAAAGAAATATACAATGTTGGTGACGAAACAAAAAAAAACATTTAAAATAAAGATAAAGAAAAATTTACACTAAAAATAGAGATCAAAAATTTAAATTAAATTAACAAACTAAAAAAAAATAATTAAATGAAAATCGGCGTAAATTATGTTTTATGTGTTTGTGAGTGTTACGTGTTTTATAATAGTTTTGTGTGTTGCGTGTATATGTTTTATTCTTTTATGTTATAAAATGTTAGTAAAATTGTCTTTTTTGTTCTTCAATCCTTTTTTTATTTTGTGTCTGAAATTATTTTTGTTTTCCTCAATTTTTGTTTCAAGTCAAAGATTGTTGAATGCTTTTATAGCATGGTATTTATGGTGTCTTTGTCCAAAGGTAGTGTTTACCGTCGGAGTTTTTATGTTTTCTTTGTACGCTTGTCTAACCGGTCTATTAATGATATTTGGTGTTTATTGGAGTGTGTTTTTTAGGTCAAAAATGTAGTTTAGTAGTGTTTTAACAAATAATTGGCGTATATCTAGTACGTCACAACTTTTATATATTTGATCTGTATCGGTTAGTCGTTTTTTAAGTATTACCTTTAAGATCGTTTTCTGTGCGATTTCTATTTGAGCGATAGTTGCGTTTGTTGCTCCTCCCCAAGCAATTAATCCATATTCTATTATTGATTGACAAAGTGCAAAATATATTGTTTTCATTTGTTTTATTTTATATATGTTTCTTAGTTTAGGAAAATGTCTATTGTTCTGAGGAGTTTATTTGTGGTTTGTTTAATATGATGTGTCCATCTAAGGTTATGGTCAATTCCGATTCCTAGATACTTTATTTGTTCCGTTTTTTCTAGAGGAGGGCAATCGCAGATGTTTGTGTTTATGCATTCGTGTATTTTTTTGTATCGTTTTTTGGCTGTCCCGAGTTAGTTATACTATACGTTGAGAATTTTGTTTTCGATTTGTTTAGTGTAAGTGTGTTAGAGTCCAGCCATGTTTTCACTTGCGTGATTCCTAGATTCGCTATGTTATACACATTATTCCAATCCTTAGATTTAAAGAGTAAAACTGTGTCGTCTGCATAACTAATTATTTCACCGTCTATTTTGATGCTGCAAAGTTCATTTATATAAATCGTGAAAAGAATGGGCCATAGTATGCTTCCTTGTGGAACTCCGTGTGTAATCGGCAGTGGTTTGCTAGTATGGTTATTAATTTTGACTTCTTGTGTTCTGTCGCTTATTTAACTTTTCAATAGTTGGAGTTCTTTATCTTTGATACCCATATTTTCTAATTTTTTGAAAAGTGTTTCGTGGCAGATTGAATCAAACGCTTTAGCTAAATCTAGATATATTGCTATGCATTTATACCATTGATCTAAGTTGCTATGTATATAATCTATTGTACTTGTCAAAGCTTCTTTTGTGCTTCTTTTTTCTCTAAATCCATATTGTTTATCCGAAATTAATTTGTTTTATTCCAGGTATTTTACAATTTGGTTTTTTAATACTCTTTCGTAAATCTTTGATAGCGAGTTTAACAATGTGATTGGTCTATAGTTAGTTATTTCCATTTTGTCTCTGGATTTATAAATAGCTATCACCAGTCCTTTTTTAAGAGTACTAGGAAAGTAGGCGTGTGTTATGCTAAGGTTGATTAAGTGTGTTATAGGTTTTAATATTTCGTTTTTTATTATTTTAATGCAATCCGTTGTTATCTCATCTAATCCATAGAGCAATCCGGTTTTGTAATGTGTTTATTATTTTGTTAATTTTCTTTTCCGAAGATGTTTTTATTATAAATCTGTGTTGTGTCGGTTGATAATTTAAGTTTGGTCTGTTTGTTTGTGTTATTGTGTTTGTGTTTTTTTTACGGTTCGCTAAAACTTTCCCTATAGTTGCGAAGAAGTTATTGACATGGTTTTTCATAAATTCCGTATTTGTTTTGGCATCAATTTTGTTTAAGTTAATATTTAGATGTTCGATAGTATTTTTCTGTTTGTATTTTTGTGTGTATGTTACTTCTTTTAATGTTCTCCATATATCCTTTGGGATATTGTTTTCTTTAAGTTTTTCTCTGTAGTATAACTCTTTAGCTACTCTAATAATTTTCGTGAAGATGCTTCTATATCTTTTATAGTAATTAAGTTGTTCCATGTCATACGGTGTGTGTTTAATTTGTTGGTGAATTTTGTCTCGTTTACGAATACAGTTTAATATTCCTTGTGTTATCCAAAGTTTATTTTTTTTTGCTTTGTGTGTAAGTTTTATATGTTTTATTGTAGTGTAATTATTTATTTCTCGCGTTAACGTGTTTGTAAATTTATTCTAGGCCTCTTCGACATTATCTATTTGGTATATTGTATTCCAGTCTATTTTTTGGAATTTTTCTTTTAAGTTTGAGTAGTCAATTATTTTTTTTGTAAATATTTTATATTGGTTCGAATTAGTATTTTTGGTGTCTATTGCTATCATATTAATGTAGTGATCTGTGATTGTGCTTTCAAGTACTACTGTTTTGGTTTTTAGTTTTGTCTTGATCATTATATGATCTATACGGCTTTTAGTGTTTTATGTTACTCGTGTTGGGACATTTATCGTTGGCTCCAGTCCATGCTGTGCTAGTATTGTTAGGTATTATATGTTTTGTGGGTGTCCGTTTTGTAGAGTGTTTATGTTAAGGTCTCCTATGATGATGATATTTTCGTATTTGTTGAGTTCATTTAATGTATTGTTAAGTTCTGTTAGGAAGTTTGTAATGTTGTTTTTGGATTGAATTTTTTTGTACATAGCTAGGATACATGTTTCTTTTTCATATACAATCTGTAAGCAGTTGGAGTCTATGATGTTTATTTCTTGAACGTTTATGTTATTTTTATCACTGATGTACGTAACTATACCATCATTTTGGTTTTTGTGTATATTTGTGTGGTGTGTATTATAGTTTTTGATTGTTTTTGGGATATAGTTTTCATTCAACCATCATTCTGTCAGCACAATGACATCAAAATAATTGTCAATCTGTTGGAGGTATATTATAAATTCATCAAAATTTTTATTGATCGATCCAATGTTTTGGTGTAATATTTTGGTTGTATTTTTTTCTTTTGTGATGTTGGTCCCTAGATTAAAATCATTTGTACTTACACAGTAGTGTGGATTGTCCGAGTCTATATAGTTCATGTAATCAGCCGTGTTGGTGTGTATTTGTGAAAGTATATGATGTGAGGTTGTGTTTGGTGTACAGTAGTTTTTATATGTCAGTTTATTAGATATGTCGTTCAAGTGTTTTATTTCTATAACTTTTAAGTCCTTAGTTTTTCTTACAAGAATTTACTTATGGTCTTAATATATTTATAACATATTTATAGTCTTTTTTTGGGCTCTTTTTCTGGTGTTCCAGTGCAGATTTTTATAATATTGCGTTAATGCCGCATTTAGGTAAACATATTGGGCTGCTTCACCGTTGATTTTTTTTTATCGGGTCGCTGTGTTTGGCTGCTAACATGGTATCCGCTTTTGTTATATCCGCAAAATTAATTGTAATTTTTTTTGGATCATTTGGTTTATGTTTTGTGATTTTGTAGGTATCCTCTGGGGTCATCGTAACGCCTGCGAGTTCAGCGATCCGAGCAACAGCATGAGCTAGAGATATGTTGTCCTGTAATTTTAGACCGCTTATTTCTATACTTTTCAAAAGAGCCGATTGTTCTTGATAGGGTCGAGTATCAATTTAGTGGGCTCAGAAACAAAATACAAGTATCTCGGTACGATAGTTTATTTTACAAGTTCACAGAATATAAGTTAATGTTTTTTTTATAGTCTCACATGACGCTTCTTCAAAAAAAAACTCCTATCTGTCAAAAAAAGAAAAATGAAACAAAACAATTCAATTCAAATTCTGGTGCGTTTAAAAAAAATGGATTTGTGTAACCACCGTACGAAAGTACCTAGACTACACTGGGTAGCTCGATTCGAGCCGTGACTGATTCCCTTTTGCGTTTATTTTTTAGTGACGGGGTTTTTGGGTCACTCTTCATGCTCGTATCAATCCACCCTGTCTTCTTGAGTCAAAACCTCGTTATCTTGATCCTCCACCCGGACTTCTTGGATTGTTGGTACCCTTTTTAATTCATCTGCGTGGATTTTAGTGGGTTTACCTCTTTTGTCTACCCAGTATATATTACCTCTTCCACTTTTCATGAGGATTTTGTGAGGTCCACTCCATTTAGGTGCAAACCCTGCGAAATTTCCTTCTGGAGACCCAGATAATTGGTGTTCCTTTACTAACACCTCTTCTCCTTGTTGGTATCTAAGTAAGACTTCCACCGCTGGGGCGTACCTCTCTTGGTACGCTGCTTGATTCCTTCTTATTTCCTCATCTGCTGGTTCTCGCTGATGGGGTAAAACGATTGCCTCGTTCTGGGAAAGCTTGCCACTCTCCTGGTCGCGGTATATCGTATCCCAGTAGTGCTTGACTGGGTGATACGCCTGTCGCTTCGTTCTTTCTGTTTCGGGTCGTCATTATTACTCCCGGCAGTTTCTCATCCCATTTGTTGTGAGGTGAATCTCTGAGGAGAATTCTCAAGCCTTTTTTGATTTCCTGGTTTCTCCTTTCCGTGGGGTTTGAGCGTGGGTGGTATATAGCTGTTGTCCAATGATTACATTGCCATCTTTCTATTGCGGCTAACCATTTGCGGTGGATGAACTGTCGTCCGTTATCCGTGAGAATGCGTTTCGGGTAGCCGTTCCTTGGAAATACTTCAGTTTCTAACTGGTGGATTATGGTCTTTGCTATACTAGACTTAATCGGAAATGCTTCTACCCATCTTGTGAATAAGTCTGTTACTACAAGAATAAATTTGTTTCCTTGCAGGGTTCTTGGGTACGGTCCCATGACGTCGGCGGCGACCACTTCAAATGGTCTATTTGGTTTCGTGCCTCCTTGAGGAGCCGCGGGTCTATTTGGGCCACGTTTTGATGTGGCACATGTCATGCACTGGCGTACCAGTCTGCGGATCTCTTCGTTCATTCCTGGCCAGAAGTAATGTGCTGATATTGCTCTCGTTGTTTCTGCTGCTCCCGGGTGGTTTGCGGTGTCCGAGTTGTGGTATTCTTCCAGAACTCTTGGAATTGTGCTTCGAGGGACGAACAGCCGGTCCATCTTTCCTTCGTCTCTTTTCCAAAGTATTCCTTGGTGGACGTTATACCTTGTGTAGTGATTTATATCGATGGCATTGTTTAGGATTTCTCTGTCGTTTAGAGTGTTCCATCGATCTATTCTTTTCCGTGTTTCCCGATCTGTCGGTTGTCCTGATTTTACCGCACTTGCTAGGGTTTGTTGCTCTTCCTCCTCTTCTGAGTCTATTTGGTTTATGCCGTTATCTCCGCCGACTTTCGGATAGCTTTCTCGGGTGTTTCCGGTAACCGTTTCGAGTATCATTTGCGTTGGTCCTGGGTTTCTAGACAGCGCGTCGGCGAGCTCATTAGCTTTCCCCGGACAGTACTCTACAGTAAAGTCGTGGTCTTGTAGGAGTAGGGCCCATCTTGTGAGTTTGGCTCTTTCGTTCTTTGCCTCGTTTAGCCATGTTAGAGCTCGGTTGTCTGTGATGAGCTTAAAGTGCCTCCCTTCTAGGTAAGGCCGGTATTTCTTAATAGCCCATATTGCTGCCAGTGCTTCCTGCTCATTGCTATGGTACCTTTCTTCAGCTGGTGAGAACCGGGTGCTCGAGTATGATATCACATCTCGTGAACCATCTTCGTTTTTATGGAAGAGTACTGCTGCGGCTCCTAATTTACTTGCGTCCGTTTGTAGCATGAATTCCCTACTAAAATCAGGTCTCTTGAGTTCCAGCGGCCCCGCCATTGCATTTTTTATTTGCTGCATGGCTTCTTCGGCTTCTCCGGTCCATTGGAATTTTATCTTATTTCTAGTAAGATTTGTTAAGGGTGCTGATATTTCGGCAAAGTTTGGTATGTATTCCCTCAACCAGTTGCACACTCCTAGAAAACTGCGAAGTTCTTTTCTTGTTTGAGGTGATGGTGTATTTTTAATGGCTTCTTCGTGTGGCCTCTGGGGACTGTTGCCCGTGGCACTGACTTTGTGTCCCAAGTATGTGATTTCATCTGTGGCGATGATACATTTTTCTGGAGAGCATTTTAACCCAAACTCTGCCAATCGTTCTAGGATGAGGCGGAGGTGTCGTAAATGGTCTTTTAAGTTTTCGGAATATACGACGATATCATCCAGATAGGCCATGGCAAATTTTCTAAGGAACCCGGCTAATACTTGCTGGCTCATGGTTCTTTGAAATTTCTTGGGTGCACCTTTTAACCCGAATGGCATTACTCGGAACTGGTAACTGCCCCCATCTGGTGTGGTAAAGGCAGTCTTTTCTCTGTCTTCTGGTGCCATCGGCACTTGCCAGTACCCGCTTTTAAGGTCCAGTACTGTGAATACCTTGGCTGTGCTCAGGTCTTTAAGTGTTTCGTGGATGATTGGCAGTGGGGAGGGTTCAGTTATTGTTGCTTGATTCAACCTTCTGTAGTCTATGCAGAATCGTCGCCCTTCTTTTCCCTTTTTGGCCACCATTACTACTGGGAAACTGTATGGGAATCTGCTGGATTCTACTACTCCATCCGCTAGCATCCCTTCCAGTTGTTTGTATAAATCCTTTTTCTTCTCGTCCGAAAGGCGATGTGGTGGAACGCAGATTGGTCTGTCGGTGTTCAGGTGGATTCTGTGCGGTGGTACTTTTGCTGTGCCTGTCAAGGGGGAAAATACTTCACTATATTCGGATAATAGATCCGTGAATCCTTTTTTCTCCTGTTGGACTCGATCTAATAGTGGCCCGTGGACATCGTTACTATTTTGTCCCTGGCGAACGGGCACAAAGTGGGTGGATGTCCTGATTGAGCTTCCGAAATTTAAACAGTTCCGCATGAAGTCTATTGAAGCTTCCTCTTTGGACAGCCAATCGCGTCCTAAGATAATTTCCTCCCTTAGGTTCTCTCCCACGAGGAAGTTACATTCCCGTGTTGTATTCTGGATGTCGAATTTTATCGATATCATACCCTTTATTCGCATCACGTTTCTTTTGTTCGCCAACTTGAGGCATGGAATCGAGGATTGTTGTAATTTGGTACTTTGGGCGATGCCCATTCTTATTATAGAGTGTGAAGATGCAGAGTCTACCAATGCCTGATAGGTTTGCCCCTCTATGGTGACTCTCACCCTTGGAAGGAAGGAACCTGCTATTGCCGTGTGGCACTCTGCGGTTTGTTTCGGTTTCTTCCTTCTTTGCCCGGGTTGCGGTTTTAGTAACGAGCTCCCGGGCGGTACCGGTTTCCCGAGTTTCTATCTCTTCTATTTTGTTGAGCTGGGGATCGCTGGGCCGGGGGATGGCGGTATGGCGATTGGCGATTCGGTGAACGGCGTGGCGGTGATTGACGCTGAGGTGAACTGCGCTGAGGTGAATGGTGACGCGGAGAATATTGTTGAGCTGACCGGCGAGGAGATAAATTGCTTCTTGTTTGGCGTTGGCCTAGGATCTTATATCTGCCTTTAGAATTTTCAAACCTCATGGCCTGGTTCATCCACTCTTCCATGGTGGTGGCATATATGTGTATGTACTGGGGTAACATTTGGCTATTACAAAACGCAGGCACGAATACATCTAACTCAGATAATTGTTTTGCCGGGTGGAGTCGTGCAAACATTTTTTGTTTATTAGCAATAAACTCTGCCAAGGATTCCGTGTTCTCTTGTGTTTTATGGTAGATCTGGTTTTGAAGTCGGAGTTCCACTTCTGGTCCCTCGTATTCCCGAAGGAAAAATCTTTTAAAAATCGACCATTCTGGGTGTTTATAAGTATTCGCCCAGTCCTTCGCTTTGTCCCGGAGCTGGGCCGTTGCCACCCTCGTTTTGTTTTCCTCGTAGGTATTAGCTATTTGGAAATACTCTTCGCACCGTTCCAGGAAAAGTCGTGGAAATTCTTCCAGTCTCCCAGAAAATATTGCCTCCAGGCGAGGCTCCCTTTGCCACACGGCTATGTTAGCGAGTTTTGTTGCTAACATTTCAAGGATTCGTGTCGTCTGGGTGTCTGTTGTAAAGGTTTCTCCATTTGGTACATCCGCTGAGGATTGAGCTAGAGGACTGTTATCCTCATTCTCCACTGTGGTAGCGTTTCCCGCTGTTGTGCTACGTGTTTGTGGCATTTTCAGTGTTTTGAGCCCACTTTTGTTCGGTTTGTTGCCTCTCTTGTCTTTGAATTTATTCGTTAAAACTCATTGATCTGACAAACACGTTGGGCGCCAATTGATAGGGTCGAGAATCAATTTAGTGGGCTCAGAAACAAAATACAAGTATCTCGGTACGATAGTTTATTTTACAAGTTCACAGAATATAAGTTAATGTTTTTTTTATAGTCTCACATGACGCTTCTTCAAAAAAAACTCCTATCTGTCAAAAAAAGAAAAATGAAACAAAACAATTCAATTCGAATTCTGGTGCGTTTAAAAAAAATGGATTTGTGTAACCACCGTACGAAAGTACCTAGACTACACTGGGTAGCTCGATTCGAGCCGTGACTGATTATCTTTTGCGTTTATTTTTTAGTGACGGGGTTTTGGGTCACTCTTCATGCTCGTATCATTCTATATCCGCTAGGTGGATTTCTACCGTAGCCAATCTGTTTTCTTTTTCAGCCAGTTCCTCCTTGAATTTGTTGACTTTGCTTGGTATGTCCATAATTTGTTGCAGTTTTTGTATAATGTCATCATATTTGTCGTTGATGAAGTTCGTGAAGGTTTTTATTTCTTGTAGCTCTGTTTCTCTGTCTACTAAATAAGTATCAAAAACTGTTCAAATTTGTCTATAAAACTCTTCAGTAGTTTATTTTAATATTTATTTAATTGTTTAACACACAAAACTGGCCTGTAGCAAAAAGTAAAAAATTAAGCATTTTACACAAAAAATTCAAAAACAACACTCGATTGAGCACTCCTTTCTACTTGAGCTATCTCGCTGAAATTTTACTATGTTATTTCTATAAATACGTGTTACAAATTCACGGGGTGGCCAAATGAAAAATAAAAAAATGTATATTTTTGACCACCTTGATCTACACTCTAGCCAACCACAATACATCTTATTTAAAATTTAAAACTAAAAAAAAAAACTTTTTTGGTATGATTGGGGTTTGAACCTTCCTTTCCTTTGCAATCAATCGCGCTATCAACCATGCCAAATTATGATTCTTAAAACCGATGTTTTTTTCTTACAGTATTTTAATTTATTCGAATTTCAGAAAAATGCGTATATGTTTACGTGTTTTTTGCGTTATTGCTACCAGAAGATATGAATGACCGAATGCATTGTCATGAATTTTAACTTGATCGGATGACGGGAAGTGAGTTAATGTACGTTTGCAAAATTCCGCAACAAACAAACAAAAGTGAAATTCAAAAGGATGTATTTAAAGAAATATGTATATTTTATTATTTCGGTGTTCCATTCAAAAGTCCTAATATGTTAGTTTTACATCAAACTCGTGGTGGTTGGTTACTTCATTAAGGAAGGAGGGATGAGGTAAAAATATTATGAACATTGCAGAAAAATATATTCAAAAATAAGAGAAATACCCAGAAAGCTTCAAACCGGTGTATTGTAGGCCACAAAGATATTATAACAACGTATGTGTATATAAAGTCGAATAGGAAGGCACTGATATAGTTCGCACAGGGATTGAAATGTTTTTCTCGGAACTAACAACTGGAAAACTTTCGCCAAATAATAAGAGGCGAGTTTGAAGTTCTTGGTATTTTTAAAGTTAGTGGAAACAGTTGCACACCTAGAAATAAATTGTCCGATCCACTAAAAAAATTCTCTCGTAAGTGTTTTGGTTCTTACGATGTAGATAAATGGTGACCGGCCAACTCAGAATAAAACCAACTCAGAACCACCTCAGAAAGGTAATTAAGAGTGATGATAAAAAATATAAAAAATGGTTAAATAGGTTAAGTTAGGTTAGGGTTACCGGCTATTTTAAAATTATTTTCTCATAACTTTTAATGACCTTTCTGAGATGGTTCTGGGTTGGTTTCATTCATAAAAGTGCGATGTAAGTTAGGAAGGGAATAAAGTGTGAAATAAGTACTGTTGCTATTTGCTTGCCTCTTCAGGTTTTTTTATTGCCATTTCTTACTTCATATCGGCTCTTCTTGATTTTTCTAGTCTGTTCTGATCTCTCGTCGCCCTTCTTGCCTCTTCTTGATTCTTTTATTATTTTCGTGATTTTTCTTCTTTGTTTTTCCTGCTTATTTTTGATTCGTCTTGGCTCTTCTCGGCTTAAATAGCTTCATTTTGTCTCCTCTTGCCTCTTATAGCGTACTAACGCTTCAGCCTGATTCTTCTTTTTATTTATTTATTTGAGACACAAACAGGATATTTATACAACATTTTTGTGGGTAGTATATAATAAATTAAAATACAAATATAAGTATCCCTAGATTAATGTGTCTGCATTAATCACATATGCATTTTCACAGAAGCAAACTCTTGAAAAACAATGCAAGTATTATTTATACATAACTTGAAAACTTAAATACAAAATTAAAATACATAATAATAACAAATATACAATATTTATAAAGTATTTACTGAAAAGTAATACAACATTTTTTTTTTAAGTGCACAAATTGTGGAGATATTTCTTGAAATATGTTATATTATTTGCAAAAATATCTATGGAACTGTGTATTTTAACAAGATCGTTGTATGTCTTACTTTTTCTTCTATGGTTAACTATAGTACTAAGATCGAAAATTTCTGCGTCTCATATAAACTAGTCTAAAAATAAATAGCAGTTGTTTGGAGGCAAAAAAAATCGATTAAATTAAAGTTTAAACGCCCTACCTTTGTGGGATCAAAAAGTTTTCGTTTAAAGATATAGTGTGAGTGATGTTTACGCAAATCCCAAGTCATAAAAACATCAACTGTCAATTTTAGTGACTTTGTCTATGCCACAGTCTATGCAATAAAATAAATAAATAGTGATTGCCACAAACAATTTTCTTTCAAGCATACTTTGTGAGGGGCATTTGTGAACTAACTAAAATAGTGATGACTACACGTAGCAAAACCCCAATAATTTCCGAAGATAAAATAAACATGGATAAAATTATTGAGTACATCGATAAAAAATTTGAAACCCTTAAAAAAGATATATTTACAAAAATTGATTTACAAACTTCCGAAACTACTAAAAGCATTGATTTTATCAGTGCTCAATACGATGAGATATTAAAAAAAAAATTGAGGTCTCAAATAATCTAAATCGGGTAATTCAAACAGATTTTGAGAATATTAAAAAAGACCAAACGGAAAAAAATATTATAATAAAAAAGCTTGAAATCAGACTGTCTGATATGGAGACCCTAACAAAATCAAATAGTTTGGAAATAGCAGGAATTCCACAACAAAACCGCGAACAACCTTTGGAAATTGTAAAAAAAGTTGCTGCAGCAGCAGGAATCCACCTTCTACACAGATATAACTGACGTCACGAGAGTCTCAGACAGACGAAATGGAGCCCCTCCAAAACTTCTTGCGATCTTTTCAGATAAAAGAAAAAGAGATTCCCTCCTTGAAAAGAAAAAAGAAATAAATTATGATGAAATAAAGGATTTGACGACATCTCCTATCTACATCGGCGAAGAATTGAGCCCGTACCATAAAGACATATAATGGAAAACGAAACAAGTAGCCAGGGAAAAAGATTATCAATACGTTTGGTACAAACAAGGCTAAATTATGATCCGTAAAAAACAAGATGATAAAATTATCTACATAAAGCACCTAGATGATATGGTAAAAATAATTTAGCAAATTATATTAAAAAAAAACATTACTAAATCCACTTAATAATTTATATTGTGAAAATGAATACCACAATAATTACTTCTGAACCAAAGGCTTTAACAACTTTAAATGACAATGAAACAATAACTACAAACAAACCAGATGAACTGTCAACTCTTAAAAACAATTTTAATATATTAAATAAAAATATACGAAGTATCAACAAAAATTTCGATGAACTTCAAATACTAATTAAGAATCTAAAAATAAATCTAGATATAATTATCCTCACTGAATGCTGGATAAAGGATAAATATTCACCCTTGCAAATTAATAATTACACGTCATATGCAACCAATTTGAATTACACAAAAAATGATGGTGTGATAGCGTACATTAAAGATGACATTAAAACTGAAGTCAATGAAATAAAATTCCCAAATGCAAACTGTTTAAAGATCAAAGTGGGTGATGAAACCACGATATTAGCTCTGTACCGATCACCAGCTACAACTAATATTAATCAGTTTCTTGAAACGCTTTCTAATGAACTCAATCTTCTAAAAAACACAAAAAATGTCTTCCTTATCGGAGAAATAAATATTGACATATTAGAAAATGGTCATCCCAATAGAACTGATTATCTACAAACACTGGCCTCCCATGGACTCCAAAGTATGATAAATAAACCTACGCGTGTAACTAATGACAACAAATCTTGCATCGATCACATGTTCAGTAAGACTATTAAATCAACCAAATCTATCATATTCACCTCTACTATAACCGACCACTATACAACAATTTTATCTATTACAAAAAAGAAAATACAAAGATCGCAGCCCTACCCAATTATCGTGCAAAAGACAGAAACCAAATGGAAGGATGTAAAACAACAGTTACTCAATACAAACTGGATAAGCCTACTGGAAAATCTTGATGCAAATAATGCCTGGAGTAAATTCACTGAATATATAACATACACCATCGTATCAAATACCAAATCAATAGAAAAAAAGATTTCGCATAAAAACCAACATCTTAAGCCATGGATAACTCAAAGCGTTATAAATTGCATTAGAAAAAGAGATGAATTACATAGGAAATCTAAATTAAATCCTTGTGATATTTTTATACAACGATACTACAAAAGGTACAGAAATATTTGCAAAAATGTTATACGAACTGTCAAAGAAAATTATTATAAGAAGAAAATAGACGAATGTAACAATAACCCGCGCATATTATGGAAGATCATTAATGAAATTACAAATGCAAAATCATCCCATTACAAGAACATGGAGGAATTAACAATTGAAAATACCCAAATCTCTTTCGTAAAGCATCCGGACAAAATTCTCGAATACGTAAACGAATTTTTTACTAATATAGGGTCACAATTAGCAAAGAAAATCAGACAACCATAACTAGCATTTTACCAGAAGAAAAGGAAAATATGAACCAGATAGATAAATTAAAGTTAACTGATGTAACCAATACTGAAATCAGAAATGCAATTGTATCCCTTAATATTAATAAATCATCGGGAAATGACATAATCTCAAATAAAACAATAAAACAACTACAAAATGAACTGACCTTCCCATTGACATACTTGGTCAATCTGTCTATATCTACAAATGTATTCCCTTCATGCCTTAAAAAAGCTACAGTTATACCCATACATAAAAGTGGTAACAAAAAGGATATATATAACTACCGACCCATAAGTCTCTTAAGCTCTTTTTCAAAAATCTTGGAAACTGTAATGAAGAAGCAAATTGTTAAATTTCTTGAACAAAACAAATTACTATCACCATCCCAATATGGTTTTAGAGAAAATCTGAGCACCAATGATGCCATAGAAAATCTAACAAGCATGGCCATAAAAAACATAGATGATGGGAAAAAATGTTAAGCTTTATTCATAGATCTTCAAAAAGCTTTTGACACAATAGACCATAAAATATTACTAAATAAACTAAAAAAAATAGGAATGGCCGAATCAACAATTAACTTATTGGAGTCATATATAACAGGGCGAGAACAACAAGTACAAATTGGCAAACAAAAGAGCAAACTTCTATCTTTAAACTATGGCGTTCCTCAAGGAAGTGTACTGGGACCGATTCTGTTCATTATCTACATCAACGATTCAACTAACCTTACCATTAAAGGAAACATAATCAGTTTTGCTGATGATACTGTTTTATTATTTCAAGAAGAAAATTGGACTGATACATTTAATGAGGCTGAAAAAGGGCTAAGTGCACTTCAAAATTGGCTTAAAATCAACTCGCTTACCCTTAATATAAGCAAAACAAAATATATAACATTTTCAATGAACTCAAGGGGCCAACCAATAAAATCACTAGAACTAAAATTACATGAATGCCATGGAAATAATATACAATGTTACTGCCCCGTCATCGAAAAAACACAAAACATAAAATATCTCGGAGTAATAATTGACGAAAATCTTAGATGGGACCTACACATCAAAGGTATTACGGAAAAACTCACAAGCCTTATATATTTCTTCAAAAATCTAAGAAACGTGCTAAATAAAAAGGATATGAAAAAGGTCTACTATGCGTTATGTCATTCTCGAATTGAATATGGAATCATAGGATGGGGATCTGCTGCAAATACGTACCTACACAGCCTGAATACGATTCAAAAAGGAATCATAAAGACCATATTGAAAGTACCAATTAGAACGCCTTCAATTGAAATTTTCAATAACTTTGACGTACCAAATGTACAACAAATATATTCCAAAAATATATTATTGAAGCTCTTCAAAAATAATGAATCCTCTACTAGACCGTGTATGCATAACACTAGATCGAATAAAAATGTTATAAAAAATATTCCAAGTTATAAAACCACATTTGGACAAAGAAACTATACATACTTTGCAACAAAACTCCATAACATCCTCCCCCAAGACATAAAACTAATAAAAAATCCAATTGAATACAAATCAAGAATAAAAATATGGCTTAAAGAGGTCAATGAGAAAACCCTAGCGAAGACGCTAAAAACGACATAGAAGACAAATGAACTATATTTAAATAACTTAAGTCCGCCTCGGCACAGGACCCCCTAGTGAGGAGGACTAAGAAATACAATATTTTGTACTTAATTTCACATTGCATTTTGTATGTAAAAATTTTTTATATAGTCGCTATAATAAAAAAAAAAAAAAAATGTATATATATAGGATTAAAATATCCAGTATTATTCGTAAAAATTTCAGTCCAAAATATGTTAAGGGTTCTTGTAGATTTGGGCCTGGCGTATAACTTAATTTGGTTGACTAAGTTACTGTCTACACGATTATTTACAATTTTATAGAGCATTAAGAGGTCATTTATGTTTCGTCTTTTAACTAGACTCTCTAATTTGAAATATGTAAGTCTTTGTTCGTACCCGTCTAGAAGTTGGTGGACACCTGATCGGTAAGACAAAATCCGTGTAAATTTTCTTTGGACTGATTCGAGTCTAGATACCTGTGTAATATAATGTGGATTCGTACTGTTGACCCGTACTCAAGAACACTTCGGATTAAGGAATTGAATAGAATTATTAGGCTATTAGAATTCTTAAACAGTTTGGTTGATCTTACAAGAAAACCTAGTAATTTATTTGATTTACTCACAATGTATTCAATGTGTTGATTGAATGTCAGTTTGTTGTCAAATATAATTCCTCAATCTTTAATTAATTCAACTGTTTCGAGATTGTGACCACATATGCTATATGAATATAGAATTTTGTTGGTGTTCTTGGTGAAGTTTATAACTTTCCACTTAGCAATATTCAGATCCATTTCATTGTCAACACACCAGGTAGATATTGTGTTAAGGTCTTGTTGTAAGAGTTCACAATCTTTCATAGATTTAATTGCTTTATATAATTTGAGGTCATCAGCATGTAGAGAAAAATTACAGCGGAGTTTATGTGTAAGGTCGTTAATAAAGATTAAGAAAAGTAAGGGTCCAAGGTGAGATCCTTGTGGTACGCCCGACGTAACTAATATTGGGGAAGAGTTAAATCCGTTAACAGTAACTAATTGACTTCTATGTGATTAATATGATTCTAACCAACGAAGCAGGTTTCCGTGAATGCCGATTTTATCGAGTTTATTCATTAAGATAGAGTGACTAACTTTGTCAAAGGCCTTACTGAAGTCGGTGTACACGGCATCTACTTGTGTTTTATTATTCATCGATTTACACAGAAAGTCCATATATTCGAGTAAATTAGTATTTGTGGATCTTTTAGCTACAAATCCATGTTGGAAAGGACTAAGTATATGTGTTACATGGTTAAAAATGGTTTTATATACAATGGACTCGAATATTTTGCCAAAACAAGATAAAAGGCTGATAGGACGGTAGTTAGTTACATCATTTTTACTGCCAGATTTGTGGATCGGAATTACGTGAGCAACCTTCCACAGATCCGGAAATACCCCATCGTTCAGACTTTTGATGAATATTTTGTGTAATGGTCTTGCAAGCTGATCTGCACAATTTCGAATAAATAGTGGAGGAATTCCATCTGGGCCGGAATCCTTATTGTTATCAACAGTGTTTAATTTCGCTTTGACCTCGTCTAACGTTATATTGATATGAGACAGTGGATAATTATAGAGTGAAGATGAGAGTTTAGAGTGACTTTTAGAATTGGATGGTGGGGTAAAAACAGAAGAGAAGTAAGTAAATAACAGTTCACATGTATCTTCTCCATTTGTTGCTGATTTGTCGTGGAGATGCATGATTTTGGGGAGAGAATTAGAAATTCTTTTCGAATTAATGAGAGTTGAAAGATTTTTGATACTGTGAGGGAGAGAATTTTCTATTGAATCTACATTGGCTTTAAGACATGTACGTATGGATACTTTTACTCTGGCCCTCAAGATAGAAAAATTGTCATAGTCACATTGATTTTTGTATTTTTTCCATTTATTTCTAAACTTTTCTTTTTCTCTGAGTTGGTGGATGAGAACACTGCTAAACCAAATTGGAAACTTATTATTCCTGATTCTTAAGCGCGGAGTGTGTTTTTCAATTGATAGCCATAACAAGTTATAAAAATGTATTAGGGAGTCATTACAATTCAGGGTGTCAAGATCGTCCCAGTTATTAAGTGACAACATTTAATTGCATTTAATGTAATCCGTTTTTTTGAAGTTATATTTGATGTGGTCTGGATTGGTGGGTAGGGGTCTGTATTTGGACATTAAAAAATCAAAATTCAATGGAAGGATGATAATAGTCAATTTTGGATAGCACATGTGAAGCAATTTGAATGTTGAGGTTATGATTGGAAAACACTAAATCTAAAATTCGACCTATGTTGTTAGAGACGTAAGTCCAGTCAAATTTTGAAAGTCTAGTAGAGATATTGATTTCTGGCTATTTTGTAAGACTGGTCTGGTGTGCGTTACATTGACAGTTGGTGAGTATTGAATAGATGGCACATTAAAATCGCCTATTATTATTGTTATATCTCCTGATGAAAAGTTATTATACGTCGTTTGACACTTTTCGAAAAAATCTGGGGGATTTTCGGTAGGTATATCTGGAGGTAAATACGCCAAACATAGGTTAATGGATTGTCTGGATGTTTCATGTAATTTAAATTTAATCCATAAATCTTCTGTAGATTTTGAGCTGTGTGCTGAGACTAAAAAAGATGTCATTTCTTTCTTAATGGCTATTAGAACACCACCACCTGATTTTTTTAAGAGAACTCGACATGTCCCTATCGCGTCTATATATATTATAACGATCATCTACTATTTCATGGTCATAGATTGTGGAATCTAACCATGTTTCTGTGAAACAAATTAAATCATAATTGCAACTGAGCACTTCGCAGTATAGATCGTTTAATTTGCTTTTTAAACCACGTACATTTTGATAATAAAATGTTATTGCCATTTTGTTAGAATCCATTTTGAAAGTATAATATAATAAGCATTATTAAATACATTTTTTTGTAAAATAAATTATTGAAAAGTAGGTAATTATGCTTTGAGAGGGGGCAATTATGAACATCATTAGTTTTGGTTTGTTTGTGGTACATGATTTTGTCTATGGTGTCAGTTGTCATTAATGTTGACAGAATAGGTTTTTGAATGGTGAACAAGATACCAAAGATACTGAGCACACATTTGTTACATGAAAGTATGTTATAATTGTGCAATTATTTGTAATAGGTTGCGATCGTTTTTCATATTAAATAGATTGTGATAGTACATGAGGATAATGAGAAAGTTTTAAAGTATAATATTATTCAAAAGTTAGCAACCGGTTTTTGTGACATTTGAAACACTCTAGCAATTCGATAATAATTACAACAGTGGAGAAATTATGCATATAATAAATATTTTGTTGTTGTTTTAAAGAATAATTAAGTTCAGAAGTTAGCAACAGTTTTTTGTGATACTTGAAACACTCTAATGATTCTTTAATTACTACAATGGAGATATTGTGAATATAATAAAGATAATTCCAACATTCCAAAAGGTTAACTTTTAAGTAACTTGTATGTGGGAAGTTTTTAAATAATTTTAATGAATTTAAATTCATAAAGGGACGGCAGACCTGGTAGGTGAATTTTGGGTGGATTTCAATGTTGAGAGTTTGTTGACATCTTCTTGGTCATTAATAAGTATTATGGGGGTTGAATCGCTTATACGAGTGAAAATTTTACCATTTCTAACTCAGCAATAGCGAATTTTACCAGCCATTCTTATATCGCGACATTGTTTCAGCAAGAGTTAGTTTTTTGAGGTTAGATGGTCGTTAATATATATTTTACTGGTTCCAGGAAGCTGTAATTCGGAAGCAAGCATTCTTTTCCTCTTTCTTATTGCAGCTATGAGTTCGTCCTTTAGGTACCTGCGAGTTAATTTGACGACAATGTTCCTCGGTCTTCCATTTTTTGCATCACGGTTTGTCCTGGGGGCAATCCTGCTGGCGAAATCCACTTCTTGTCGGGTTATATTACATCCAGCTGTGGCGCCTATCTTGAAGAGGATGTCGTACACATTTTCGTTTTTGGTTTCAGGAATACCACTTATTATAACGTTATTGGAGCGATTAAATTATTCGTTTATTTCAATTTGTTTTTCCAATTGGAACACTTTTTTTTGAGCTGATTAATTTCCTCTTTGAATTCATTTTTTATGACTTCGACTAAATTGTTTTTAAACTTTTCAAATGTTTTCTCTAGAAAATGAGTTTTGAAGTCTTCAAACTTGTTGTCTAAAAGTTGTAGAAGTTCCGTATTGAGGTTACTGCCGGACTTAGAGTTTGATCGCGTTGTCATAGTTACTTAGTGTAATATTTTTATAATTATAACTTATTAAATTGATTGCAATCTTATTATTTTAATAAAAAATAGGGGAAGAGCAAAAATTTGACAGCTGTTACAAGTAATGTTATTGTTGCGAAAAAAATACTTATCTTACTCATTTGTGCCTCTTCTTGGCTCTTTTAACTTGCGCTTGGCTGTTCCACCATGCAGAAAATATCTTTTCTATTTACATAAGAGTGGAAGATACTCCCAGTATCGTTCAGGAGAAAGACCACCATTCAGAATTAAAAACGTAGCTTGAAATGAATTAAGTCGTATTTGGTGTCCAGCTCTGAATAGCGAAGCACTTCCCAACCTTTCTCTGCCCCAACTCCTTCTCCTTTTAATAACAAGTCTCACCACAATTGCCGATTGAAGATGTTATAGTCCTTCAGGATCTGGGCGGTTGGGATCAGTTGGGGCTTTTGTGTGGTACTAACGTTAAAAAAAACGAATGTGCTTTAGACCACACGACTGAAGTAAAACTTCACAACTTATATCTCCCTCTCAACTTCCGTTCACCTCGCCCGACCGTTCACCTCGCCCGATCACACTTTTCATAACGCTCACAACAGGCATTCACTAGCTTACTCCCCAAGTCAAGCGTGCGTAAAGGCCCGACCGTTTGCCTCGCCCGATCATACTTTTCGTAACGCTCTCGTCATGCATTCACCAGCTTACTTCGCAAGTCAAGCGTGTGTTAAAAAGTTTTACTTCAAAAATGTAATTCCATATCTACCATACATCATCTACCATATAATATTTTATTTTTATTTTATTTATTTATAAAATACATGTTACATATATTGGACATTTACGTAGATTAGATTTATTAAATCGCCATACTAGGCGGCTGCCTGTTTCATGGTGATCAATTAAAGACAGTTACATTGAGTAAAGTCTAGTGTAAACACATGGTACTAGTGTGTAATGATGTTGAAAATTTGTAAAGTTATAATAAAAACAGAAAAGAGAAAAAGAAGTGCGCAAAATAAACATGTAAATAAAATAAACCTGTAAACATACGGTACTAGTATGTAATGATGTTGAAAATTGATAAAGTTATAATAAAAAATAGAAAAGAGAAAAGGATAAGATTATGAAAATATACATATCAATATTAAATTTTTTTATATTTATTTTTATATGTGTGCGTGCGTACGTGTATGTATATTCAGGTGCACACATCCCATATACACATAAACACACACACACACACACACATATTTATATGCACCTACGTGCATGAATACATACAATATATATATATATATATATATATATATATATATATATATATATATATATATATATATAGGCATGTACGCAATACCAACACGTACACATATATAAATACATACATACTTGCACGTAAACACACATATATTCTTCTTCCTCACACATGTAAACAATATATACACCTCTATCTGAGTATAAGAAACAGATTACTAACACTATCACATGCTATGTTTGCACGTCTCGGTTTTAAATAAAATAAAAAAGAATAAAGAAGAATATAGAATAAATATAAATTGAGATATTTGGCTTTAGATTTTATTTCAATTGATAAGTTATTAAAAATTTTAGGTGCAAGAAAGTTGAACTGGGACTGTGCCATTGAAGTTCTTGTTGTTGGAATAAATATAATTGAATTGGTTAGAATATCTTGTGTTATATTTATTTTGAATCTATAATTTTTTTTTTGTAAATTTGAATTTAAAAAAGAGGTAATATTTTTAACATATATGGATTTTATATTAAGAACTTTGAAGTCTATAAATAGGCTTTCAAAATGCAAAACCACAAAACAAGTGGTCAAATATTATGATGGATAAATTGTTTAGTTGTAAATAACAACGGCCGTCAATTAACAAACGCTTACAGACCAAAAATGTTTAAGATTAATTTTTTGCTCATCGTCGGTTTTTGACGATGTCATGTACGACGTTCGGTCAAACTACTTAGTATTCATGAAACAATAAGTCACCGTCCACTCTAAATGATTTATTATTGATGAAAACGTTGAAAGTGAGAAATTATTTATCTTGAAATAAGCTTTACAATAACTAATATTTCTTACAACCCATTTTCCGATCCATTCAATCGCAAAAAATCCGTGAGTATTGATATTAAATCAACCATAAAACACGCAGCGTTTTCGAACGGCGTGTTCAAGTGTATTGGTCGATCTATCACGTTTGTCACACAAAAATAACAGTTCCGCGATACTAGCTCTCCCGAACTCCATTCATCATGTGGCAAAATATTATATGACTGATGTCGAAACATCAGAGTTTTATTATCCAACAAGCTTGAGTCTACCTTGACACCGGGTAGATAACGTGATTACTTTATTGGGTCGATGCGGAACGCGACTATTTATAATTCTTTAACTAAATAGGTAAATATCATTTATGACACCGAGAGTTAATCATGGCAAAAGTGGCAAAAATCATAAAAGCGACAAATGTGACAAATTAGAATGTAATTAATCCGTGACGATGCACGGGGTTAGAAATGGCACTGCAGGCGCTCTATGAGGTTAAAACGCTTATGGACCTCGATACGAGTTATGCCGAAATAACTAGAAATAAATAGTCGGGCATAACTCGCATCGAGGTTCATAAGCGTTTTAATCGCATAGAGTGGCTGCAGTGCCATTTCTAACCCCGTGCATCGTCACGAATCAATTACATTCTAAATCAATCACATTTATCACCAAACAAGATTTAGTATACACAATTAAGTTTGTACTCTCTGCGGTTGTGTCTCCTGGCTTGATCTCCATTCGGTGATGTAGACACTTGTAACAGTCACAGATATATCCATAAGCGCGCGATAATGTTTTGAGTTATTTTATAATCCACGATAAAAATCTGAGTCACGAGTCGATTCACATAATAAGTTCACACAAAGCATACGATACAATACGATAGGGCTTATACTTTAAGTTAATATGAGATAAATAACACTTCAACGTAGAGCTAAAAGTCACGGAACGATGGTTGTTAGCGAAGTACTGGCGATAATGCAGCCTTCCACTCCCGGCTCACGTGAAAGAATCTTTAAATGTGCAGAATTCCATAATCTGAATTCCTCTGATCTCGTTGTCCGAAAACGAAATACAAACACGAAAGAAACCCATCAGCGTTATGAAACAGTAATAGATGTGACAGCAATGAAAGAATTGACACACATGACATACACATGTGACAAATGTGACACATTTGACAATATTGTCAAAATCGACAAATTTTTAGTATGTTGTGTTGGAAAATATATATTTTTTCATTTTCATATATACAAAACCGATAGTACAATCATTGATATACAAAACCAAAATACGCCCTAAGACCTTTAAAATCTAATCTAATCTACTAGATTCACCGCGTGATATGGGACGCAGTACACTACGTCACATAAGTCATAGAGTGCGTGCAAGTTGAACGTAGACGTCAAAAAATTCCACGACGACTTCTGATGAGGAAGGGGTCCTTACTGTTTTAGAAATAAGATTGTAGATGTTACATCAGAGAGAAAACACAGATTTCGAATTAGAACGTACAATATTTATTTACAGTTCAATAAACTGATGTTTATGAAGCTCGCTCAGGGCACAGAACCTCAAAAACTCGTGCTATTTATGCTCCATGACTGACCGCACCGCGCGGCGGTTGTCAAAAATGAAACAAACCCCTCCCGCCTTCCCCTGCTTTCCACCCCTCACCCGAGAGTAGAATGTTTTCAATCGGCCAAGCCCAAACATTACGTCCGGAAACAAAATGTGGACAGTCACGCCCCTTTTTGCAGGTTCGAAAAAATGTTTGTTGTAATGTTTAAGGTATTGTTTGTGGAAACGATTGCCCATTAAAATGCCGAAATGTATTGTAAATCGATATCTAAATACGATAAAAACAAAGTGAGGAAAACTTGTGTTGGTTTTCATTTGTGTGTATACAATTCTTATTTTTCAGTCAAATTTCAACAGAATATACATAGGTACAGTGGAGATTATCCACCTCTTACCCGCCCTGGTATAAGCAACTTTTTTAAATTTTTTAATTTATCTATAATAAAATATGTTTACAATGGTTTTATTTGTATGCCTGTCTCACTAGGGTATACCTGTGTCGAGACAGGCGTACAGGTATATAAATGAATATAGTAATTTCAAGGATATTTCAGGTAAAATACATATTATGAATAGAATTAAAACAGAAGGGTGATTGGAAGGGTAATAAATCTTTTAAAGAGAGTTATTTTATAAATGTTGGAGATGGAGTAATGAAATCAATTCTGCCTAGTCTATTTATAGGTTAAATTTGACAGGATTCCATTATTTTCATTTGTTTTATATGGGTTAGGTTGTATGTGAATAGTTATTTATGTCTATGTGTGATTTATTTTACAGATATTTGTGATAGTGTGGCGTCCAATACTTATAATCCATTTTTTAATATCTTGTTTGAATTTTGTAAAGGAGTCACTTTGTCTGATCGTAGTTGGTAGTGTATTGTATAGTTTGCAAGCTATGTATTTAGAGTGTCTTTGCCCGAAGGTGGTTTTGAAAAAAGGAGTTTGGAGAAGTTCGTTGTTTTTGGCTCGGGTATTGTGTATTGTTTGTGTAGCTTTGTATGGTGTTTTGTTGTTTTTGTGTAAATTCAGTAATATGGATCTTGAGTAGAGCTGTTTTATGTCCATAACGTTGAAGGAATTGAAGATAGTATCAGTGCTGGTAGTAAGCGGCATTTTAAGAATGATTTTTATGATTAGTTTTTGTGCTTTCATGATGGGCTCAAGGGCATTGGAATATGCATTACCCCAGGCTAGAATTCCGTATTCAATGTGAGATTGGCACAATGAGTAATATACTGTTTTTAAAAGTTTTAGGTGAAGGAAATTGCGTGTTTGTTTGAAAAAGTATATAGATTTTCGGATTTTGTTTGTAGTATTATGTATATGTTGCTTCCAATTCAGGTGTGTATCGAAAGTTACTCCTAAATATTTGATAATGTTTACTTGCTCTAGGCATGGGCAGTCACAGTTTCGGTTTAGAGATGAATTTTTACATTTGTGTATTTTTAATGGCGGGGCTGGGTTTGACTTTGGGATATTGGTGAGACTAGACAGTAAGTATTTGGTTTTCTGTACATTTAGAGTTAATATGTTCGAGTCAAGCCAATATTTTACCTGTTGAATTCCTTCCTCCGCTTTGGAATATACGGTAAGCCAATCTTTTGCTTGGAAGAGTAGGACAGTGTCATCGGCGAAACTGACAATAGTGGCATCGATATCTAGGTTGCATAACTCGTTAATATATATTAGGAAGAGCGTTGGACCTATAATACTGCCTTGAGGGACCCCGTAACTAATGGGCAAATTCTGGCTCTTTGTGGTATTGAGTTTAACGCATTGGGATCTGTCAGATAAGAAGCTGGAGAAGAGGCCTAATTCTTTGTTCCTAATACCTATATTAAACATTTTGCGTTTTAGTTTGCTGTGTGAGATTGTATCAAATGCTTTACATAGGTCGATAAATACCGATAGACATTTCAAGCCCTTATCCAGGTGGCCAGAAATATGGTCAGTGACCGTGGCTATAGCATCATTGGTGCTTTTATGTTTTCTGAATCCAAATTGCCGCGGCGATATTAAGTTATTGGTTTCCAGATATTCCATGAGACTATTATTGACGATCTTTTCGAATACTTTTGAGAGGGAATTTAGCAACGTAATAGGACGATAATTACTAATATCAAGTTTGGAGCCAGTTTTAAAAATAGGGATAATGAGACCTTGTTTTAGAATGGTGGGAAATAGCCCTTGGCGGATTCTAATATTAAGTAGATGCGTTAATGGTTGAAGTATACCAGGGGCAATTTTTTTAAGAACATTGTTAGATATTTCATCAATGCCGGTTGATGAAGAGTTTTTGAGCGAGTTTATTACTATAGAAACTTCTTTCTCCGTAATCGTTTTAAGAACAAAGCGGGTTGGGAAATCATCATTGGTCGCGTGGTCACTTGGACCAAGCGTATCGTTATTTATTTGGATTTTTTTTGCTAGTTCCGGACCTATGTTTGTAAAGTACTGGTTTATGTAATTGACAATTGTGTTGGGGTTCGATGTAAAGTCTACAGTGATATCTTTGATATTGAGAGAGTTTAAGGTGTCGGTGGCTTTATTTGAATTGGTAGCTTCCTTGAGGACTTTCCATATTTTTTTAGGGTCATTGTTGCATTCGGAAATTTTTTTGTTGTAATATAGATTTTTGGCATTTCTAATGACTTGTGTGCAGATATTACGGTATCTTTTGTAGAAATTATGGAGTGTGATATCATATGGGTTTGTGGCACATTTTTTGTGTATGGAATTGCGTTTCCGAATGCAGTTGATTATAGTATGGTTTATCCAAGGTTTGAGAGGTTTGATCGCTTTAGGAATGGTGTTTGTGGTGATTTTGGTGTTTTGGACAAGGATATCTTGTAGGTAGGTAGAGAAGTAGTTCCAGGCCTCCTCTATGTTAGTTTTGTTATCGAGTGTGTCCCACGATTTGGAGTTAATCGTTTTGTTAAGATTTTCATAGTTAATTGTTTTCTTCGTTGTTTTAGTTGGAGGTTTGCTTTGTACGTTGTGTTTGGAACTCATTGTGAAAGAGGTGGCGTAGTGATCTGTAACTGATGACATGTGAATTTCGGAGGTGTATTGGTTGGTTGATTTAACCATAATATGGTCGATGCAGGAGGAGGAGTTTGGCGTACATCGTGTTGCTGAATTGATTGTGCTTTCCATTCCGTGGAACATCAGTGTGTTTAGATAGTCTTGGCATTGGGGATGTTCGTTGTTTTTTAAAATATTAATGTTAAGATTCCCCATTAGAATTAAGTTCTTTATTTTGTGTAGATCCGTGAGATAGCAGTTTATGTCGCGCAAAAATGAGGAGATGTTAGGTTGAGAAGGAGAGCGGTAAAGTGCAATGATACATGTGTTGACATTGTACGTTATTTGAAGACAGTTTGAGTTAGTAATATAAATTTCTTTCACATTAAATGAGTTAAGAGTGTTGTTTAATGTATATGCTACTATGCCATCGTTTTGTCTGTAGTGATTTGAGGTTTGATGGTGGGTATAATTGGGGATGTTTTTAGGAGTATAGTAAGGTGTTAGCCAACATTCTGTCAGGATAATTATGTCATATTTGATTTTAGTAAGGTCGAGTTCGATGAGGAATTGGTCAAAGTTTTTGTTTATAGATCTAATATTTTGATGGTATATTGATAAGTTTGTTTTGTTAGATGTTGTGGTAGTATTATCCATTTTGAATGATGTGTAGATTGTGTGGAAATATGTAAGGGTAATTACCCGATATTTTATGTAATTTTTTTAAAATCATCTACATGTTTAATATAAATAATTTTATCGTTCGTGATGCGCCTCATCATGATTCTCCCTTCTTTGTACCAGACATAGGCATAGTTTTTTTCTTTAGCAAATTTTTTTGTATGCCATAGAAGTTCTTTGTGATATGGGGAGAGTTTTTTCTCCAATGTAAATCTTGTCGTCTGTAAGTCCTTTGATGGAAGCGTAGTTTATGTTTCTTTTCGCGGCGATGAGGTTGTCACGTGCAGTTTTGTTCTTGAACTGAACCAGCAGTTTGGGGGGGGGCATCAGTACGTCGGTCCGGTATTCTTTTAGCTTCGGTTATTTCATTATATTTGATTTCTACGCCAGCCGCTGCAGCAACTCTTATAACTATTTCAGCCGCCTCTTCGCCACTTGAATGTTTAATCCCGGCTATTTCCAAGTAATTTGAGCGGAATTTTGTTTCAATTTCAGATAGTTTTATTTCCAGATGTTTTATAGTGGTATTTTTGTCTTGTTGATCTTTTTTGATGATTGCTATTTCATCTTCAATTTTTTTTGTTTTGACTAAGGGATTGTCAGATTATTGTAAGATTTTGTCTATCTTTTTTATTAGCTCGTCATATTGATTGCTTATAAATTCTATGCTTTTTTGTGTTTCAGCTGTGATTTTTTCCATTTTGGATATAATTTCTTTTTTAATATTTTCCATATTTTTGGCGATGTGTACGATAATTTGTTCCATATAAATATCGCCTAATTCAGGTGCATTTTTTCCTGTAGATTTGGTCGTCTTATTTATATTGTGATTATCCTCTTCTGAATCGCTAGATGTCACTTTTTTTTGCGATTTCTTCTGCCTATTCATCTTGGGAAGGTTTGGAGTTCGGATATTTATTTAGGAAAAATAAAAATATCAAAGTTCTTCTGGATTAGGTAGGATTCGATCTCGGTCCGTTAGGTGTGCCTGAGCAATCGCGTTAGCCACTACACTATTGACCACATATGACGTAGTGTGAGGTTAGTGCAATATTTGTTGACTTGGGCGCAGTGTTAGTTGACAGGTACTTGTAATAAGCGGATATTTATTCGGGCAACAATATTCACTTAACTGTCACTTTATAAAGATTGATCAAAATGATTTTATCACTTTATGAGACCGCACATAGATCATTAATGTAGATATTTCGCTGAATAGATCTTAACTCAAACAATTGCCGATAGAATTATAACTTTTTAAATATTATTCGCTATAAATTTAAACGATCTCTGAGGAGCTGTGTTTTGGCGTGCACTCTGTGTGAAATTACTGTGAAACTGACGGTTACTCCTTCAAGGCTCTCGCAAGATTCTAATTTTTTTGTTAAATGAAGCTACATGTATTTATTTTGAACGAATCTAGACCTCCAGTGTCCTTGCATACGTTGTTAGTAAGCAGTATGCAAGTGATTAACAGGAAAAAATGTAATACAACAAATCGGGTTAGTAATACAAGCAAAAATAATAGTTAAAGCAAAATAAAATTTGTTCAAGAAGCTCACGAGGCAGCATTGCATCATGTGAAAAACCCTGTAAGCACCTGTACAAATAGATAAAGAACATACGATATACAATCAAGTCTCAAATTATTTGGCAAGTGCCAATAAAATATGTAAATTGCATTCAGCCTGAAATAAACCACACCCAGCACCCGTGTCCCTTAGCCAACCACCCAGTGAAGCCTCAAAGAAAGTTAGTGAATAATAGAAGTAAAATACCTGAAGACTTAAAGAAAAAAAAATCAGCATTGAGTAGTCGGAGGCGAGACAAAGGAAAGTTAAGGCCGTTTAAATAAGCTTCAAGCCTTCACATATTATTGGGGGTGGCGCAAATAAAGACGTATTTGAGATAGATCTGCAAGAAAAACTGTAAAAATGTAACTTAAGTTGAAGGAGGGACGAGATCCAGCACACCCCCATATGGGGATAGATAAAAAATAAGTTAGAGTTCCGTTCGTCCAATAAACAATGAATAACAGTTAAAAACAAACAAAACAGAATGAACATGACATAAATAGAAATGTCACATAATTTTTTTTTTTTTTTACATTAACTCCACACAGGAGGCCCTGAGGAAAATAATTTCCCTCAGGGCCCATGTCATCTATAATTATCATTAACAAAACAATTCGCAAGGTAAATCTGTAAATTTGGAAAAATAGTCAACAAAATAAATATAAATAAAATATTTCATAATATACAATAAACACAATATATAGAATTATACAATAAACACAAAACAAATATACAATAAACACAAAACAGATAAACACAAATATACAACAAACATTAAAAAAAACATAATAAATAATCCAAGCAATTAAAGTAAATGAGTCATGAATAGAGTGTCTGAGGGTTCAGAAGCAAAATACACCTATTAACTAGTTGATTTTACTGCTAATCTGCGACTCTAAGAACAGGCCATCTCTCAACCCAGACTTTCGTGAATTTCCTCAGGCACTCAACATTCACCTTATTTGAGATGAGATCTGTGTTCCAAACAGGTCTCGTAATAACCTGCAAACCATTAATCATTTCATCTCGAGCATCCGTCAAAATCTCACAGTGCCACAAAATGTGCTCGGCTGTTTGGTCGGTATCACCACAAGCACAATTGGAATGGGATAATAGAGTCAGTCTGTGAAGTCTGAGTGATATGGTGGTCCATTAAAATATGTGCCGCTTTCATTCTGATTTTAACTGATGGAAAGAAGGAGAAGGTCCATCTCCCCATATTCGATCTATCCCATCTCATCCGCCATTCACTCAGCGTTCTTTTTCTCATCAACTTTAGAAGTTCAGGGAGAGGCACTGCTCCACCAGGTATTAATTCAATACCAAGGTGGTTTACAGGTCTTACTCTTATTGAACACTTATTTGTCAAAACTTCTCTAATTTCTAAATCAATTGGCAAAATGCCGGCCAAAATTGGCAAAGCATCCCATGATACTGTTCTGTAGGCTCCTGAAAGCGCCAGTAAGGGGATTCGCTGGCTCCTCTTAAGTGCTGAATGAATGAGTGAATTACCCAGTCGATGTTCCCATACACAGGCACCATATGAAACTTGTGCCACATATACGCATCTGTATAATAGACGGAGCGGAGGGAAACGTAAACCCCATTCAGCAGTTGAAATTCTTCTCAGTTTTAAGAAGAGAGCCTGGGCCTTACTAGAAACGCATTTAACGTAAGTCAAGAACGAGGACGATCTGTCTAATATAACGCCTAGATATTTAGTACTCTCAATACATAGGTACAAATCAAATAAAATGGAAACATATGACCTGTGCTTCGCTGGAGAGAGCTATATGAATGCATGCGAACATCTATTCGGCACGGTCAGCTGAGCCCAGCAGGGTTGCACCAATTTTAAAAGCATTGTTTTTCTTTTCATAACAACATTTTTTGAACTTTAGTATGTAGTTTAACAGTTTTCGACATCGTAATTTATTGATTTTCAGAGGATAAACTTTAACATCCTTAATAATAATAATTTTTTTTTAAATTTTATACAACCGTTAAACAACCATTTATGAATGGTTAACTGAAGTTTAACTGTTGAGTAAAATTTGTAAATTCTATATTAGTGAAGATGGTAATATTAAGTAAGCATTGTAAAATGTTTTTTCTTTAAATATTATCTTTGGTAATGTGCGCCTCACTTGGTGTTTACCCGTGCTGAAGCCCTCATTTAACATTTTTATCAAATACAATAAGTACGCAGTTTATTGAACTATATTCTACATGCATCAAAAAAAAAAATAATAAAAGCAGTATTCAAACTAGTGATTCTATTATATCACTTTAGTTTTCCCATGAGAACTTAAAAAAACTCTATAAAAGTAGGTAAATAAACAAAGTTTTTATATAGTATTCAATGTACCTGTAATAGATAAAAAACGGATAAAATTCATTCAATTATATCATTTTTAAAAGAAAAAAAGTTTAAAACTATCTTTTCTTAAAATAATTTAATGTATCAGCAAGATATCAGAATAATATCAAAATCACAAAATTTAGCACAAAGCACATTAAAAATACTTACCTTTGTCTAGGAATGATTTACTTTAATAACCCTCATTTTAATATAAAAACCATTTAATTTGAGGATCCATCATTACCGTTTTTTTTTTAATATATAATTTTTCTGTTTTCGAATCGTAAATCTGACCAATCAAGGTTTAATGTAAATATTGTTTTCACAATTTACAATGTTTTTTTTTTTTTTTTTTCAATTTACAATGTTAACCCGTAAAAAATCGCCTAATTAATTTTATTTAATCTTTCCCCGGGGTGCAACCCTGGCCCCTAGCCAGAAATATAATTATTAGTGCTTTAATTCTTTTATGTTTAATTGTTGGTTATAATAATATTATAAATCAATTGATGAAAAAGTCATTTTAATGATCTCTTACTGAACTCATTTCTAACATGTTTTAACGTCAATTGCTCTCCTATCTACTCATATTTAGAAGTATTTCTTCCAAAACAAAAAAAATCGGGAATAAAAATGGAAATGAGAAGCAAATTGCTTATTGTAATAAGTCGCCTTTGATTAACTGAGGGGAAGAATGTTTGTGAAATTGATTTTATATAAAAACATTTTTAATTTAGGAATTACATTCGTTTTTTGTAATATAATATAATTTTTTTCTTTGTTTAACAGACAATACATATAATTAACAATATATATATTTTTTTTAATGTGAATACCTCACAGAGACCATGACATCCCCAATTGAAGTATGTTGTGAGGTTGAAGGTAGACGGGAGAGAAAAAGGTGGGGAAGTAACTGGCTATTCAGATTTGGTCACCAAACACGGTTAAAGCCATATAAAAAAAAACGAATGTGTTTTAGAACACATGACTGAAGTAAAACTTCTGCTCCATCTATATGATAGGAAGAGAGAAATAAAATGTGCGCGTGCCCTGCTCTCTGGCTCCTACAGCGTGATACAGACAATAGGCCTGCACTGTGTAACGTAACTGGCTATGAGAGAAAGAGAGAAATAAAATGTGTGCTCGCACCTCTCTCTCTTGCCCCTTCAGTAATATACGAAACGGAACTCTCTCTCTTTCTATCTTCACTAACTTATATCTGCCTCTCAACTACCGTTCGCCTCGCTTTTCGCAACGCTCTCGTCACGCATTCGCCAGCTTACTCCCCAAGTCAAGCGTGCGTAATGAAGTTTTACTTCAAAAATGTTTCAATTCTAAATGGTGGTCGTAAGAGTATTGTCCATTTTGGAACGTGCCTCAAATAGAATATATATTATTTTTAATGAATTAATTGAGAAATAACACCAATTAATCAAATAAAATTTATTTTGCGCACGCCGGTGTTCGATCCGCGACCTTCGGATTGCGAGTCAAGAGGATACCCCTCGACCATGGAGACCGCTACTACATTGCTTTGTGTATATTTCTCAGTAATAATATATTGTAGCCATAATGACAAAATAACAAAGCAGGCCGAGAGGCGTAATTTATGCAACTGTGTAGAGCCAGATTCCCCGAAATGAAAACGATCTTGTTCCTATGATTTCCCTCGCGTAAAAAGATCTGCTCGGCCGTGAAGTTCCATAGAGTTACTCCAATTTGTTTCTGCAGGAATACAAACAAACGCTGGCTGTTCCAAAACCAAAGCAACCATCCAATATTAAGTTATTGTAATTTAGGACTAAAGAAATCGTGAAATACAAAATTACGATAGCTTAACGTTGCAATTTTCTCTAATAATTTAATATTTTCAAAACAATACCCATTATAATAATAGTAAAATTAATTAGACTAAGATAAGGGTAATAATAATAATACGATCCCTCCTTCCATTTAATTTAATGACATATTCTTGCTCGGTATATTTTTTTTATTTTATTTTATTTGATGCGTAAATTTTACATATTTAAAAATATTATTTGATAATGTGGGCCTCGGTGCTTTACCCGTGCTGAGGCCCCTATTTTACAATTTGATAACATAATATTATGCATTATTAAGTTTAAATAAAATGACATAAAACTGAGAAGAAATAAAATAAAATACCATAATAAATGGTAATCAAAAACAATTTAAAAATTAGCAAATATTATGAGGTACAGTTGGACATAACAAGGTGTGTGTTGTGCTTGTATTCTAAATTACATAAATATGTTTTATTCTTTTCCGTTATAAATTTTTTTTGTAATATTGCCTTTTTTGTCTTTAATCCTTCTTTTTTGTAACAGATTTTTTGGACTCTTTTTTGTGTCGAGTGAAGGATTATTGAATGCTTTCATTGTCTGGAATTTGTGGTGTCTTTGTACAAAGCTTATGTTTACTGGCAGAGTTTTTATGTTTTTTTTTGTACGTTGGCCTAACTGGCTATACATGATAGTTTTTGATCAGAAATGTAATTTTGTCTGTTTTTTACAATTGTCGTATATTTAATATATCAAAAATGTTGAATATTTGGTCAGTGTCAGTCATTCTAAATTGTTTAAGTATTACCATTAAGATGGTTTTTTGCGCAATTTCCATATGACCGATTGCTGAGTTTGTTGGCTCACCCCAAACATTGATTCCATATTCTATTACGGATTGACAAAGTAAAAATATATTGTTTTCATTTGTTTTAGTTTACATTTATGTTTAAGAAAATGTGTACTGTTTTGAAGAGTTTATTTGTGGTTTGTTTGACATGATGTTTGCACCTGAGATCATGGTGTATTTTTATGGCAATTGTGTTGTTTTTGGCTGTCCCGTGCTAGTAATACTCAATGTTGTTATTTTTTCCGATATGCACTCTTGCTGTGATTTTACACAAAAACGGCACTCTACAAATTATCCAAATATTATTATTATTATATAGTGTGATATGTTTGGATATAACCATGTTTTTATTATGCACATTATTCCAATCTTTAGAATTAAAAATGAAAACAGTATCATTAGCATAACTAAATATTTCTCCGTCATTTTCATGTTGCTGAAATCGTGTATGTAAATAGGGCCCTAGTATACTTCCTTCTGGAACTCCATATGTAAGCAGCAGTGGCTTGCCAGTATAGTGATTAATTTTATATCTTCTGTTATATTGCTTTAATACTCTCAGTTTGAGTTGAGGAACTCGAATTGACTTGAAATATTTTTTATTTGTTTATGGATACTAACATACACAGTACGCACCACAACTTAAGCATCTTTCGCTTCTGAACACTGTTTGTATGAAGAAACCCAACTCTGTTGTTACTATCGACATTTCATGGTGCGTATATCACACTTAATGGTGTTAATGTGCAAAAGGCGCGATAATAGTAGGCACTCTCATAAAATCTTTCAAAAGTGTCCGTAGTATTTACATCACAGATTTTCCACAAAGATTTAGACCAATAATATCATGATAACAGCTTAATTTGTAGACTCAAAAGTGTAAAAAGTTTTAGGAAAGCACAATCAGAAAAAATAAAATACTTGTTCCCAAGAATCTATCATCGGCGCTACCAAAGGTGTTTATGGGGGCGAATTGTGGGGCAAATAGGTAGTTACTTTCTTCATCTCGGAATCCAGTTAAACGAGGAGTGGGATAATGGTTCATTCAACTAAATGCATTTCTCATTATGTTGATGAATGCCGGCATCAGGGTGAAATATGGCGGCCGGAGGTGGCGGCGAACGGCGATTAGGCCATCCGATTCTGAACAACTTTATTTGTGAAGTGCCACTGAATTGATAGCTTATCATTGGCGATCGGCAGTTGAGCGATGGCGCCACCGAGCACGCGATCGACGGCGCCGCCCTCCGGGACCCAATCCTCCATCCCAGATCCCCGATCCCTGATCACGATCACCGATCGCCGCTAATAACAAGTATTATTTTATTGCGAGCCCGGTCGCATTGCATTACGGGCGTTATTAACTATTTATGTCTCGTTTGATAAGCAGGGTTTAAGAAATTAATGATAAAAATATAATAATACGACTCGTTTCATCTGGACAGATGTTTGTAATAATTAAACACTTGTTTCATAAAAGTGTGAGCCCGATTCATCCTCTGCCGCAAAGTGCGTAGCTCATACACAGGATTCAATGAATTGCAAAAAATGGTACTACGGTTTATAAATATTTTACAAGGTTTTTCCTTTTCGTGGAGGCGCATAATTTTAATTGCCTATTTCCAGATAATATCTGCCAGCCTTGTAAAGTTATTATAGATGTATATCCACCAACCACCGGTGTACGTGTGAACAAAATACCTGCTGTTTTTTCATTTCTCTTCAACCTTTTCATGATCCTTTTATCATATTTCCTATTTTATGTTATGTAATGTGTACATATTGTATAGGTATATGCTATATTATGTAGGTATGGCTATCTGCCTCAGAGGCACGGGAAGGGTTTTAGATTGGGGTTTGTAATAAAAAGTATTATGTATTACTTAGTGTAAGTCGGATAAGAGAGTATGTAGTGAGTATAATGCATGTATTGCTTTTTTTAAAGGCAAGGTATTATTGTTCACATTTCCATTTTTAACCTTACTAGAAGTCTTGAGGTCAATAAGTTTATAAAATATAAAAATGATGCAAAATGTTATAGGTTTTGAAAAAATAATGTTAATATTAATAAAAAAAGGACAAATAAGAAACAATATTACATGAAATACTATAAATTTAGAAAGGCTAGAGATGAAAAAAAAATGGCAATTGTCAACCGATACAAATAATTTAATGATTTTTTTAAAAATGCACAAGGAATTATACGACTTAATATGTTCTGGGAGGCTTCGATAAAAGAAGATTTATATTAAATTAAAAAAACACACTTTGTAAAGCACCACTTTTTATTAGAATTGATATTTAACAGCCAACCAGGTTTCGCTCATCTCGAGCTTCATCAGGGCTTATTATAACAACTAAAGATAATTATCCACAGTCATACATATATAAAAGAAATTAAGAGAATAAGTGAAAGAGATAGCAACAGAAGGCAAAGATAGGCAACACCCTATTGGTGCCAGAAAGCGATACATATAGAAAAGAGGGAGACAAAAATAATTACAGGATTGGTAAGTAAAGGGGGGAGGGAGAGGGAGGGAATTGTTTAAGAAGATGTTAACGGAATAAATTAAAAATGGGACTATCAGATAAATTGATTTGGTTATTAATAATGTTTGATTTATTATTGACGGCTTTTTTGATTTCGAGAGCTTCTAGATTGTTTAACCGAATTCCAATTCCATTTTTATGTAATATTTTAGTCCGGAGGTTTTATCGAATGAGTGGTTAGTTTCTATTAGATGGTTTGCGAATTCTGAAAAAGCGTTACTATTTAAACATCTTAGATGTTCTTTAATTCTTATGTTCCGGGCCGTTTTTCCGATATAAAATGCAGAACAATCATTACAATTTAGTTTATATACGCCAGAGTGGCTAAATTTATCGTCAATATCTTTAGTGTTAATTAAGTGTTTACCTAAGTTATTATTAGTGTAAAAGGCGGGTTTTATTTCCGGAGGGAATTTTTTTACGCTCAAAGAAGAAAAATTATTCGTATACAGTACTCTACACCATTGGAATTGGTGATTAATATTTATATTATTATTAGAATTATTAAAAAGAAATTTATTTGATGCTGCTTGTTTCAATTTTTTATTAAGAATATTGTCTACTAGTTTTGTCTCATACCCGTTATTTATAGCGATTTGTTTAATTATGGATAATTCCTTATTAAAATTATTATTATTTGATGGTTCTGTAATCAAACGATGTATCATGGAGTGGAAGGCGGAATGTTTGTGGGATATGGGGTGGTTGGATGAATTATGAATGGTAGTATCGGTATAGGTAGGTTTACGGTAGATATCGAAATCAATTTTATTATTATTGATTCTTAAAGTTAAGTCTAGAAATTTCTAGACTTAACTTTATAAAATATTACATAAAAATGGAATTGGAATTCGGTTAAACAATCTAGAAGCTCTCGAAATCAAAAAAGCCGTCAATAATAAATCATACATTATTAATAACCAAATCAATTTATCTGATAGTCCCATTTTTAATTTATTCCGTTAACATCTTCTTAAACAATTCCCTCCCTCTCCCTCCCCCCTTTACTAACCCATCCTGTAATTATTTTTGTCTCCCTCTTTTCTATATGTATCGCTTTCTGGCACCAATAGGGTGTTGCCTATTCTGTTGCTATCTCTTTCACTTATTCTCTTAATTTCTTTTATATATGTATGTCTGTGGATAATTATCTTTAGTTGTTATAATAAGCCCTGATGAAGCTCGAGATGAGCGAAACCTGGTTGGCTGTTAAATATCAATTCTAATAAAAAGTGGTGCTTTACAAAGTGTGTTTTTTTAATTTAATATATAATGTCACACCACAAAGTACTTGCTTCCTTCGATAATAAAGAAGATTTAGTTTTTTTTTTCCATAAAGTTCAGACTAAAGCCAACTCCAGTAATACGAATTTTTTGTGTTTTTTCTGCAATTTTAATAAAAAAAAATTACAAAGAATTCGTGTAATTTATAGCTGTTTTACATTCACGACATTACATTTCTTATAAAATAAATGTGTTGGATACATATCTACATATTTTCTTGGACATAACTTTAAAAATCAGTTTTTGGGCAAAATTATATTGTAGTGTGGGAATAAATTATAAATTTGAGTGTGAGTTTCATCATTAGTTGCTATGAAATTTTTCAGCGATGTGGTAAATGTATTTCGTTAGTCCGTATTACTTTAGTAATTTCACGACTTAATTAAATTTCCCCAGTGACGTATCGACTTCGAGTTGTTCATTTTGGCAAATTGATATTAGCTACTTGAAAGGAAAATAAATTAGAACTAAACAGCAACGAGCTCTATTCAACCCTTGAAAATAATTAGCCCTTAATGGGTTTAGTAAATGTTACTGGAGTAGAACCGGGAATTGAGTTGACTTGGTAATTCTCAGTTCTGTATGGTCAAACATAAGACCTTGACATCAACTCTCTAACAAATCTTGTTTAGAGAAAAACATTGTGAAGCCACCTTTGATGTAATAATCAACTCTGATTAAAATATAATAATAATAATACCAGTAGCAAAATTGCTCCAATTTGCGAATCGGAAATGCAAAAAATGGCCGTAACTTAAACCGCTTATTTCCCTTTATTTGTCTTCTACAAAGGAGATACAAAACAAAAATGGAGAAATAAGGAACAGAGCGAGTAAAGTCCCTGTCAGGAATCCCTCCGAGACTGAATAGCCTTTAAATCCTCTTACGTTCTTTCCTCGGTACGATAAAGCGAGGTAGCACACCATTTAAAAGTACGTGAGGAATTCTTTATTTTTACAATTTGTCTCAAATGAGAATGTTCGAGTGAAAGAACAACTCTTAAAGAAACCATTCCGCGGTTTCCGATTGATTCCCTAACTTTTGACTTTACTAAGCAAACAATCATTTGTGTCTTAGTTCACGTACTTTTAAGTCGATAACGGGCATAAAAGTCCGAATATTTAATAACATTTTTTTATAAATAATGTTGATTTCTAATATTTTTTTTAAATAACCTCAACACAGGTTTGTCAGAAGGCGTCTACTTATATCTACAGGAATTCCAAAAACTGAACAAATCGGACTAATATCTATGAGAACCAAAGTGAGGACGAATATCTACAGCTCAAACTGCTGACTAATATCTATGAGAACCTGAGCTTTGTATGTATATATTAGTCCTCACTCTGAAGTTTATAGATATTAGTCCAACATATGAGCTGTAGATATTTGTCCGACATACAGGCTGAAGACATTAGTATCTGGAGTCGTTTGTCCTAGTGAGGTTAAAAATTGAAATATAATCAATAAACAATTGAATAAATATATAACAATCAACGTGTAAATGTGACGACCTCCGCGGTCGGGGGGTAAGGTTAATTACTTAAAAACCGAAGGTCGCGGGATCGAATCCCGGCATGAGTTCAGAAATTTTATTTGATTAATTTGTGTTATTTCACAATCAATTCATTAAAATAATATGAAGTATATTTGCGGAACGTTCCAGAGTGGAAGATACTCACAGTTTCGCCATGGTGTAAGACCACTTTCCACCCCCTTCAACGGCAAAGATTCCTTACTACGACCTCTTCAGCCTCACAACATACCCCAATAGGGGATTCCATAGTCTATTTGGCTCCAGACGGGAGCAGTTGCGACTCTTGTGCGATATTTACATTAAAAAATGTAATCAATAAACAATAAAAAAATTGTAATAAGTTAAATAAAAATTAAACAATTATAATTTCATGTATCTTTGTAGTAAGCGATGCGATGGAGTGAAAAATAATATTTTTGGCAATACCTTTAAAACGTCTGATTACGTTTTCGGCGTGAAAGTAGATAAAAAAATAAAAGGTTCTTGTTTCATGTGATGATTCAGACCAACTTTTACTATTTTGAGAAAATAATGTTGAGAATTATTGAGACATCGTACAGCTGAAGTTTGTTAGTGGGAAGATTCATCTAATCTAGAGTTAGAGTTTTTTTTTACTTTAGATTAGGTAGTAAGAATATTCTTAATAAATAAAACCTAAATTAAGTTTCTTATGTAAGTTATTTGATTGGATAACAAAAATAAAAAAAGAAAAACAATCTAGGAAAGTTTCATATAATATCGGAACAACAGTTTCGACAAGGCGCCCGGCATCCTTTAAAGTGATTGAAATGTTAACTGAAGTGCAGAGTTTGTTGCAGGGGCTCACTTTTCCTTCCTCCATTTTCCCACCCTTTCCCTTTCCACCTTCCCACCTTCCCCAGGCTTGCGTGAGTGTGAAATAGAATGTAAATGAGTAGTGCGCGGAGACGTCTTGTAACGCGCCACCGTAATCGCTCCCGTACTAAATCCACCCCTTGTGCAATACACCCCAGCAATAATACTTTTCCTCCGGCAGCGTCGCGTCGCCTGGACTATTCGCACAATAGAAACCACGGCGTAGAAAGGTATACCTATTTAATTCAATTGCTACCACTCTTCTTTATACAGTCGTCAAAAAAGTACGTTTAACAAAGCTTGGAGAGCGTTTCATAAAATGCTGGTTGCATCATCTTATTTCTCGGGCACTCGCCAGGGTCGGCGCTTTTTACCTTTGACTCTGCAACGGAGTAAAAATTTCCCCCCAGTGTAATTATGTGTATGGTCTGAGGGTGTCGTCGTCGTCGTCAGAATGTTTGTAAAAGAACTAGTGAGAAAAGGGGATCCTTCAACTAAACCATAGTGTTCAGGGGCTACTTTGTAAACGCAGTTCCAGAACAAGAGCTCTTTGAAGTAGGTAATATGCAAATAAGAAACAATGTCTGCGCTACTGAAAAAAACAAGCTAATATTCCAATAATTTACACCCTAAGAAGTACATAAAGTAAAATAAAAACATGATTTTCAGAAAAGAAAACAGAGCTTATAGGACATTATTAACAGATCCACAGGGGTGGAAACTGATTGCCCAAAGATGGATAAATGCCACTGCCTACAAAAGTCCATGTTGCTAATTCTACACCGGCTTTCTTCCGCACACCGCCCGCCGGAATGGGATATAAATAAGGCTTTAATGGCTTAAGCAAACTGTCTGGTCTAAGCGAGCCCATAGGAACTCCCATACATATGTGACCTAACGTGAGGGAAGTAGTCCCACGGTACTCTATACCGCCCGGAGTAACCCCTGTTACGTAATCGCAACCTTTGTCTTTAAGGGATTTATTTTTTTCCGATTACAGCGAGACAAGTTTATGATATCGTTAATTACAACACAATGATACAGGCTTAGGATGATTATGGAATAACGTTAATTGACCGTCAATGAGATTAATAAGACGGATTTAGGAAGGGGGCGTTTCAAAGCGCAAATGGCTCTCTTAACGGCCAGATTTGTATACGCCGTAATGATGTTATTTCCCTTTCACGTAATAAATTGTTTTGTTTTTATTCAGACGTACCTCTCATTGTTTCTAACGAGTTATGAATGGAACAAAGTAGACTATGACTATACATTATTGGTTTTTAGTTTTTAGTAGGCATCTTACTACATACTTACGTGAATCTGTAAGTTTTTTACTACTCTGTAATTTTATGAAGTTATTTTTAGAGTTTAACTTTGGTCTCAGAGTTTGAGAAGATTTTAGTAAGAAAGTTTTGCGAGAGCTGCTGCACGGCAAAATCGTAAAATATTCCAAAATATTCAGTTTACATAAAACATTGTGGCCTTTGAACGGCACACCAATTGTTCTTGCTCAAATATGTACTGTGGTGATCAACGTGTGATCCCCCAATCAAAAGTTCCGTTTCACAGCTAAAGCGCACGTAAAATTTACGCCCGTATAAATTTACGGGTCGGTTCTTAGGGGTGCATCCTTGCGTTTGATTGCAAGAATGAGTTTACTAACTGTGAAATGTATAATTTTACGCCGCAAAACGTTCCATGTATTATGAAATTATATTTAACATTCAGTTTGACAAATTTAATTTAGTAACAACGGGAAAATTGGTATGTAATACGTGCATTTATGTATACAAATTTACCGGTTTAAAGGATTCTTGTCGTAGCGTTATACCTACAAGTTTGTCGGTTATGGAATATGTTCTCAGTGATATTGTAGGTAGCATCTGAATCTTTGGTTTTATTAATATTTATTATTCATGAATTAAAAATAATGGTAATTTTTTTTTTTTGATTTTCTGAATAAAGACGAACATTCGTAAAACAATAAATCGTTTTAGTGGTAGTCGCCTTCGATTTTCCTTTTTGTTTGCAAAATATTGGCCTCGAAAAGCATAATAATTTATTCGAAAATCTGAACTTGGGAGGTCAATGCCTTTTAAATGTTTTTTTTATTAGCACCAACATACAAGGCCAAGAAAAAAATAATTTCCATACAGGCCTGTGTCTTCTGTGGAGATGCTGCGTGGAGGGTCTTTTAAGGAAATAATAATCTGGGAAGGTAAAATGTAAGAGAGGTAGGAATCTGGAGATCAGTGTGTCAAGGAGTGAGGTAAGAATCCATTCCTCCCACAGCGTTGCAAGGCGATGGGTCGAGAGAGTTCGGCTGGAGAGGTGAAAGGGTCTCGCCCAATCGGCCTTTCTCAATTTTGCCCACCACGCAGGTCGCAGGCAGACGCATCCGCTGCCAAGACCTGGACAAACCTCCACCACGGGATGAGTACCAGAGACGGATCCCACAGCCGCCTTCCAAATGCTAAAGATCTAGACAAACCTCACCCCACGATCCGGGGCACTCCTGCTAAGTCATTAGATCTAGTTAACCACTTGGCCGGGGTGTGGATTATCTAACGGATGGTTCTTGGAACGGCGATACCTGTACCTATACCGCCATCCAAATTATGATTGCAAGTGAAATTCCGCATTTTTAACATCAGCGGTACGTACCTACATATAAGGAGCAGGGAGATTAGTGTACCGAGGATATACATGTCATGTATATCCCCAATACGCTTACCACCTTTTCCCACATTTGACTGTAATCATTAGTTACTCCCCTTCGTAATTCGCAATTCGCAATTTTGTGTATTAATAATTAATTCAAGAATTAGGTTTAGATTAATCAGAAGTATGCGAGTTATACACCACACACGGTGGCATATAAATAGCGAGGTCTCCACCCCCCTCCCCTCCTGTCTCACCCACTCTTTCCTACCCCCTCAAAACTGTGGCTACGACTTCAGGTATGCGTGGTTCAATATTGTTGGAAAAGTCACGTGGGGTAACCGTACGCAATTTTCATATAAGGATTTTTGTAAAATGCTGTAGATGTTTTATTCCAGATGTTTTTGTTTATTAAGAATATGATTGCTTATTTAGGTATTTACGACAATTCCAAAAACCGATTTTCATTTCAAAGCTTTTAAAACCATTTGAAAAAAAACTGTCGATTGCGTGCACTTGACTGCACCGTTGTGTGGGTGTACCCAAATTTGCTTTCATACATGCATACGTATTGGTTTCGAGTGTACACCCGGAAAATTGCACCGCTGAAATTAAACAGATAAGGTGAAACATGACAATGGTTTCAAATAAAATGAAAATAATAAGGGTAAGTGCACGCACCCAAAAATCGCATATACTTACCCTATCTTGGAAAATAAATAAACGTATTAATAATGGTAATCATTATGTGAATTGCGTCTTTGCACCCGTGAAACTAATTTTACTTTACAAAAATGGTCTTAGATCAAGCTGTTCTGTTACACAAAAGCACCTAACGGTTACAGGGGTGAAATAGATAAGAAAACCATGAAAAAAATATGTATATATTATTTCAAATTTTTTACTTGCTTCGTAGGGCTCACTATAAACACGACCTGAATCAAGGCGACCCATGGCGCTACAGAATTGAGGAATGAGCCCAGGTGAAGCGTGCACGAATTTGTCGCAAACATCGCAGCGTACTCTTGCCTATCACGTACGGTTACCCCACGTGACTCTATTACTGTAAATGAATTACACATAAGGCGAATAATATTATAATTTTGGTGTGGTCTTGCTGAAATTCGTAAGGCCTGCGGTTTGGTTCCGCGCTGAAATTACTTCGAAATTATTTTAGAATTATTTCACGGTGACAATTTATTATAGTGGGATTGTCAGGTGTCAAAAACATTAAGAGGTTTATAGTTTTAATTTGAAAATTCAAATACAATTTGTGTTGGAACCATCAAACTATAACGATGAGTGGAACATTTAAGATGAAAAATACATTGTTTTATAAGAAGTGTTGATCAGTTATATGATGTTGTTTGCAGAACAAAATCAGCTCGCAAATTTTATTAAGCGACATTTTACTACTCAAAATGTTCAAATGTGACTCCGTTCAACAAACGCTTAGCTTCTTCGCCTTACTAGAAATCCAGAATCTAATTTGTGTTAATAAATACGTATGATCATAAACAATGTCCAGCATTGCCAGGTATTCCCCAGGAGTCAAACTTTGGTCATTTGTTGTTCCTCGTATTTATAAATGATATGCCGGTCTATGTAAGACTTGGCAGGTGTCTTCTGTGTGTGGATGGACTCAACTTTTGACGGAAATAATCTCTTATCAAGACTACTCACAAATGCAATCTGAATTTATCTGAACCAATCTGAACAAACTGAATATTTAAAAATAATAACCTATACCCGCCCCTAGAAGCCACCAGTTTTTGGTACAGTTTATTCAATTTTTTTTAAAGATTTAATAACTACATTATGTGAAATTTCAAAGTCATTCTGGAGGAAGAATATCACGGCTCACTCCATCTTCGAACTCCTGTGTTTTATTATCAGAATATCTGTTTATTAACAGTTTAATCATCCCGTTGCAATGATCACGTATAATGACAACGTGCAATGATCACGTCCAATGGTAACATAAGCAGTAATCTGGAGTATGCTTTTGATGCAAGGACTCCGCACTAAACCAAACACACAAATATGCTTAAACAAATTCAGAAAAAAAATCTCTGGAATGTCTTTATATGGAAGCAAGGAATTTTTCCGAGGTTCATGCACTTTTTGAACTTTCTTGAGGAAACAAATAGATTTTGCCTAGACCCCAGATCTTGCAATACTTAGTTTGAATATAATTCATAAATCTGTTGATAGCTCATTCCTCTTGGAATGATATGGCTTAAACGTGCTTGAAAACTTCAGCCGTAGTCATCGCCATGACTTGTTCAAGATACCACGCGGCAGAACGTACAATCTAGCATTTAATGAAATTTCTGAAATAGCGGATACATTAAAATACTAGTTTAAACAATAATAAAAAAGGTCAACCCCTTTATTTACCTACACCACTTCACTTAAGTCTTAAACCCAACCGATCCAACGTTTCCAATGCAACACGGCAACCACGCTTCATTAAAAACTTTCTTATGACATAGAATTTCAAATGAGATAATTAATTATAAAACAAAACAATCAAAAAAAGAGATTAGATTGTGATAAAAATATATGATTTACCTATAACCCTATTATTTTCAACCAATCTGCTTATTTGTACTTCATCACCGTCATCATATTTAATACCATTTACCCATTTTATTGAACTTTAAAAAAGTGCTGACGTTGTCCTCGAATGGTATTTAAAGTTGGAGTTGCTTTAAACGCCAAAATACTGTCAATTAAACTGAAGGACTGAAAAGTCGAACATCGATAACTGAAACGTTTCAGTAACAGATATTGCATTATTACATTACATGCAGAAGTAAATTTTGTGTATTTAAATTGCTGATTGTTACAAATTTTTTTTTGCTCGAGGTCTAAAGGTCGGGATTCAAAATCCGTTAAATTGTGTGGGTACCTACTGCACAAGAAAACGAAGTATTCGAAGCTGCTGTTTTTTACGGTAATCCCTGAGGAAATAATTATCCTCGAGAACTAAAAACAAGTACAAATTTAAGGATATTTTTTCTGACGGGGGATCTGAAATAAATTCCGACCCCAGCCGAAGTTCATCCGAGTCGGTTGTAATCTTAAGGAAATAACAGCACGCGTGGCATACCTACCTACACGTGTATTTTACTCTCAAAATTTAGTGTGGCGGGCTTCAGAACATGGAATAGCAGTGGCGGTATCTGTGTTAGAGATTCTGTCTTCGATGTACCGAGTTCCTACAGCGTGATACTCCTCTAACCGAAACGAACATGTTTAATTAAAACTTTGTATTTTTCTTAGACTTGGCTTAAATGCACATACAGTTACCGCCGAACGTGCAACTGAGAGAAACACAACAAACCGGATACCTTATAAAGTGATGGTAAATTTGCTAAAATCACTTAGGAAACCGCAGGTAAGTAAATCGGATTAAGCTGACGAAATTGAATTTGCTGCAAACTTTCGAACGGATTTTGTCAAGGCAAACTTGTAACAAATAAGGGCTTACACAAGCAAGGCGCAGACGTGCAGTTTTGTATTTTATTACAAAATTAAACTTCTCGTTGTAACCATTTGGTGTTTTATATGGAAATTTTAAATATGTACATACCTGTCTACTAGTAAACTTCTAGCTCTAGTGGTAATGGCTTGGCTCTACGCCCAGAGATCGCGGACCCAAAACACAAATTGATTTTATTGAATTAACTTGAGTTTTGTCACATTGGCAATTTACAAAACATTGCAACATTGTTTTGCGCGTCAACACAGCTTAGTAGTTACTTGGTTTTCTCAATTGAAGTGCTTGGAAAAGTATTGGTGCATTAATTATTTAACAGAACACTCATTTTTATCTTACTTTTGCTTTTCTGTGTTGAAAGGTAAATAAAATGAAAATGAGAGTTCTGTTAAATAATTTACATACAGCTACTCACTTTTCCAAAGAACATGGGAGAGGATATAAATTTTAAGAAAGAATTTACATTATTTTGAATGGTGTAAGAAGGTTTGAAAAAGTTTTGCAAGCTTATAAAAAAATAACTTTGTATTTTTGAACCCAAGTTATCTCTTCTTCCCAATTCTCTTCAACAATATGGGAGGCGGGAATGGGTACCGCCGTCCCGCAAACCTTTTATTGGATAAACAACACCTTCGTAGAACACCCCAAGTGGTTCGCTATGTTTGGTGACTTAGCCCGGTTTCTTGGGGTTAGGTCTGCCTAGGTCTTGGTGGCGGAAGGTCTGCCCATCTCTGGCGTGGAGGGCCAATTTGGGATATACTGGTTGAGATTTAATCTTTGATCTTTCTTTCCACCCTTCATACCTTTTTCCTACACAGAACTTTCTCTCCTTCTCCAAAGATGACACAGGCCTTGAGGAGCTTGAGGAACAGGACCTGCTGTGTGGAGCTAATTTAAAAAAAATCCGTCTCTCTAGTATCTTTCCACCCATCAGCGATCCCCAAATGACGCTGCCATAGTTCCATACAGTTTTATAAATTTTAAAATGGGTATTCCAACAATTGTGTTCAACCATAACACTCTTTTAAATGATATGAATATGCATAATTTATCAGAAGGATTTTCACCGACTTGGTATTTTTATATAAAAAGTTGATAGTTCAGAATTGCTTGCTTTGGTTAGCTTTCGGAATCCACTATGTAATACTAGAGGTCGGGATTTATTTCAGTGTAGAAATTCTGGCACTAACTACTATGTGTATTTCTCTTTGCCTAGAATACTAATGGAGGGAAATAATTATATGAATTCAGTGGACATCTTCAATTTGTCACTAAACTACACTATTTGTCACCGTTACTATTTGTGCCATTTCCTTCCCTTCCCAACTACCTTCAGCCTCACAACATACCCCAATTGGGGATGCATTAGACTCACTGGCTCCAGATGGGAGCAGGTGGTACTCTTGTGGGTAATTCATATAAAAAAAAAACAAATACAAAATGTTGTTACTGAAGCAGTTCAGTTGTCTGCAATAAATCTTAACCTTGTATAATTTTTACTATACATATGTAAAAGCCTCTAAAAAGGGCGTTAATAAATAAATAAATAAATACCTTCGGTTATTGGAGTTCTGAAGTAGGAAAAAAATTACTTTTTCTAAAATGGTTTAAATATATTTTAAGAACAAGTTGCATTTCTTTCCTTTGTACAACGCAAAAGGGATTTTTAAAGCAAGTATCAAATCTTCATCCTGTACCTTCGTCTAAGATATTCCGTCGAGGAGGAAATGAAATGAAACTAAAGATAGAGTAGTTTCCCCTTGGTTAGTGTACCTTCCGGAAGCTGAGACATTCAAGAAACCTCATTTTGATGTTTAATTTTGAGATTCCAGAAATAAAAGCAGCCCCACCCTTTCTTTCGATTAAATAATACCTGTATATGTTCAGAACCCAGAATCATGTACGAGTGCAAATTAATTGGACGTGGAATAGAATTGTTGTATTAGACCATTTGTTTTCTTTATGGTTCAATTCTTGAAACTGAAATTATACAAGTTGAAGTCCATTCCATTTTTGATACTAAATTTATGCGTAACACAATTCGGCAGTTTTCTTTCATCCATTAAGCAGAATCTCATATATTTCATCTTTTGAACCAATATTATGTTTTATAAAGCTTACAATGATCCACTGTTTTCCGCTTCATCCAACGACTGAATCATTTATTGTTGAAAAACATTTAGGAAACAACGTTACACGGGCCGGAAAGAAAAACAAGGGTTTTATTCCCAGTTGCACATGACCCTTTTCCGTGACAAATGGACGTACTGATTTTGAAGTGTTCATGATGTTATTAAACTTTGTTTATATCCGATAAAATGATTTCAGGCCTTTTTACCGAGCCTTAGAGATTTTTTTACAAAAACAAAGTTTTTTAAATACAAGGTGATCAGATAATAAAAAAACGAGTGTGCTTTAGACCACACGACTGAATGAAAGAAAATGTGCGCACGCACTGCTCTCTATTGCTCCTACAGTGTGATACAGACAATAGGCCTGTACTGTGTCTTAGATATATGAAACGTTACTGGCTATGAGCGAAAGAGAGAAAGAAAATGTACGTTCGCACCTCTCTCTCTTGCCCCTACGGTAATATACGAAATGCAACTCTCTCTTTTTCTATCTTTACTATCTCCCTCTCAACTACCGTTCGCCTCGCTTTTCGTAACGTTCTTGTCACGCATCCACTAGCTTACTCCTCAAGTCAAGAGCGCGTAAAGAAGTTTTACTTCAAAAATTCGACTTTCAGTGATAATCATAAAAATATACAATTTTTGGTCAGGTAATAATTTCATTCGTGTACATAATCATATTAAACGAGTATATACTTTAGCTGTAGTCGTTTTTCAGATGTTTTAATCTGTGTCTACCTACGGGAATATAAAAAAAAAAAACAAATATCATTTTTCTTTTAAAAAAGAGAAACTGGATATTTTGAATGCTCGGTGTGTATCCACTTGGTACCGCTTTAAGTTTGTTCAAGAAGTGTATAATCTTCTGAAGCACGCCTATATATTTAGTGATCTCCACTCTCTTACTTTTTTAGCAAAGAGGTAGTTTCAACAAATCGAAGATAAGTTGGAATAAATCTAGGGGTATCCGTATAGATAAGTTAAAACCAGACAGTTGGGCGTTTCCAAAAGTTTTGATAGAGCGGGTGTTCCCCGTCTTCGGTTCGGGCGGTGTGGGGATTGTGAGGGGGAGGGAGAAACGTAAGAAATGACGAAGTGATCGTCTTTGAAAATAAAAAGGCTAAGAAGCTACGGCCGATGCGATCTTCTTCGGACATAAGTTTTAAGGTCCCTAGAGACTTTTTACATCCCTCTCTCTCGCCCTTTCACCAGTATATAGCGGATTTCATCTTCTCTCACGCTCGTGCAAAAGATAATACCGACTTTCATAACAGGCTGTCTAATTTCAGTTAAAATTAAATGATGAATCGTAATGTGCAAACTTCGTTCTTAGACAAAAGAAAATATAGCGAATGAGCTGCAACAACGTTAGTTATGCTTTTTCCAAAACTTTAATATAAAATACAAGGACAGGTTTTGGGGTTAATTATGCTATTTATCTAACAAACTAACCATCACACCATTTCCCGCAGGGATAGGCAGAGAGGACGGACATCGTCTCATACATACTCTTCTATTATTCTGACTTTTGACATGGCCCAACTCAAGTATCTGATTCATTTGATCGTGCCATGTCTTCATTGGGAACGTAAATAAAGACATGTTCTGTTAGCGATTCCATGAAAAAAAAAACAATTATAATCGTACCGTGCAATCTAAAATAGAATATTCATGTTATTCATTTAAAGTTATAAGCGCATTAAACTTATTATAACTCAAACATACTAAACGATATAATATATTTAGATACAAAAATGGCTTTTCATAAAAAAGAGAAAACCTTAGATTTTTTTATACATATCAAGTAAAAAGTATTAGCACTATTTCAGACCGTAGATATTTTTAAAAAATTGGTATGATGATTTTTTTCATACTGTTTTTTGACGCATGAATAGTATGTTTGCGGCACATTCCAGATTGGAAGACAATTTCGGCATCACCCTGCTGATAGATCACCATTCGGAAATGAAATTTCTTTTAACCAGGTCTGAACCCCCAGCTACTTCCTCTATGTTTCTGCTGTTCCGATCGCTACTTTAAGCCTCATAACATACCTATAACAATTGCGGGTGCCATAGACTCCCTGGCTCCAAACGGTTGGGAGCAGTTGAGACTCAAATGCAGTTTCACAAAAAAAAAATCAGTAATTCACACGATTTAAACCTTCATAAACCTAAAATAGACAAAAGTGGAGAGAAGGAGACTAGCAGACCAATGGACTACGAAGCACGGCACAAAGGAGACCGATTATACTATCTCATTATCCCACAGGCTAAATTCTATGTGTATGTGTTTGCCTCTTTGTGAGAGGGAGACAAGGAGACCGATAGGCTACGAAGCACCGCACAAAGAGAAGACCGATTTTATTATCTCATTCTCTCGCAGGCAAATCATATAGATGTACGTGTTTGTCTCTTTTTAGTGTTGCATTTTTCATTTCACCGAGTTTAAAATCACAACGGTGCTAAAAAGTTTTCACTTCAAAAGATATGTGTGCAGTTATCGATAGGCTACGAAGCACCACACAAAGAGGAGACCGTTTATGCTATCTCATTCTGTCGCATGCTAAATCCTATAGATGTATGTGTTTGTATCTTTTTTGTGTTGCTATTTTTCGTTTCATCGAGTTTTATATCACAACAGTGCTAAAGAAGTTTAAAACCTCAAAAATGGCATACTTCTAGAATCTATAATATTATTTAGCCTTAATATTTGCCAAAAATTTGTGTGAAACATGATCTTGTTGGCTCAGATTTGTTTCAAATCGATACAGATCACACTTATTATCTGTTCAGTGGATGAGGTAATTAATAGTGACCGCTCTACGCGCCCATGGTCCACATGGCGATGTTTAATTGTCGCCATCAATTAGCGACAGTTTACAGAGCGCGGGGGCTGACAAGGAACGATGGAAATGAATTAACAACCTGATGTCATTCAACTCTTGTTTGCGGTGGGCTTTGTCTGTTTTATGAACCCGACTTTCTGCAACGTTGTAACGCCAAATAATAAATTACGCCCTTTAAAATAATTTCTTTAGATGTGAATATTGTCCAATTATCCGCATTCAGCAGAACGATGCCATCCCCAATAATTTGTAACCAGCAACTAACCATTTGTTCCACATAAACACACAACAATTACCTACTTGCTAGTTAGCGTCCCTTTTGTTACCGACGCAATAGGCATCACATTTAAAAAAAAATCCGGTTTAGGCAAATATTCTAAGACATTCTTTATTTTTTTTTAATCATATTTTTGAAGCCCTGGGGATTTTTTGAAAATTTCAATCCGAAAAAAGAGACCATTTTTTACAAACCGGAAAGACGGGACATAATTTTATAGGTGTGAAAAAACGATAATTACACAGCCGAAAATCCAGGCAATGCCGAATGGCACAGGAGAATAACGAGGCATACCAAAAGTGTTACATCTCATAAATATTTTTTTTCCTTGATCCATCTTATTGATCATAAATCATTATAATGTTCAACGTCTATATTACTAAATCCAATGTAATATACTTGTACTTGTAAATTATTATAATAATAAGAATATTATAAAACTTGATTTTGTTACAATCAGCACCATAACCATTATACCTCTAAAACACGCACCGACATCTAAAATGTACGGGGTTCTCTTCACAACATCTGTCAAAAAGTCAAACCAAATGATAAGTTCGCAGAGAACAAACAATAAATCTAGTGAGCGAATTCAAAAATTCACCTGAAATCAAAGTGATGCCATGTAAAAAAAAAAAATCAGTGTGGAATTTTACAAAATTAATAGGAAAATTTTCGGAGACGGGACATTTTCATCTAGTGACGTCACGAGTCCAAATAATGGATTTATTTATTTAAAAATAAAAAAACTGTACATTTCTAAAAAAATTTACTAACATTTTCGTAATCTTGGTAAAAAGATCTGTCCACATGATTTTTTCCAAGTCGTTATGAAATCCATGCAAGTGGCCTATTATCAAACTTAATTTTTTTATTTTTTATAAGAAAAACTCTCTTCTTATAACTTTTGAAGATTATTATTGGGGGGAGCATTTCAGACTTTCAGGGGGGCGGTAGGAGACCTAGAGAAACCCATCCCATCCTATGCAAGGCCATCCATCCACAAGTGGTGTCCCGCTACGCCGCTTCTGCTCTGGTAAATGAAACCCTGTCGTGACGAGGTATCCCGTTACGCCCCCTTCGTCATGGTTATTTGATGTTTCGGATTCACTTCACGAGTAAGGGGGCGTTAGAAATAAAAATATTCTCAAAGTGGGCGGTGGGCAAAAAAAGGTTGAGAATCGATGATTTAGACTTTTACAAAAAGGTTAATACGTGTTCCATATAAAGTAAAAATGGATGTATTTATCCGAGACGCTTTCTAGGTTACAAACCAGTTCTTGGAACGATTGTTTTCAATGAAAAAGGTAGTTGCCTATGATTTGGAAAAAGACGAAAATAATATTGTTAATGCTAAAATTTGATATATGAGATTAACAAATATGACGGCTTGGTAAGAGGTGGCAGTGGTCTAATTAGTTTTTTGTGTCCCAATTGCGACCGTTATCTTTTTATTTTTCTGCGTCTTGTTCTCTTTCACAGTTGTTCAGATTATTAGTGTTATCTTCTTCTTCAATCGAAATTCTTAAATTAAAATCTATTATTTTACCTACAGGAGAAACACGATGAAAAATCGTTCGCTGAAAACAATTCACGTTTTCAAGATTCACCTTTGTGTCGACAGGGGGAAATTTATTCCCATGACTTATGACGGTTACAAATTAATTAATGTTTATTTTAAGCGGCACAGAAAGGTTCCGCTTATTAAACAAATATTTAGACTGGCGACGCCCACCGATGTTAAAAAAACCTCGTGTAATGAGGTGGCCTTCTTTTATACAGGGTAAAGAGTAAAGAACTTTTTGCTTCACTCGCAAAACAAATATTATATCAGGAATTTTCCGGCAGTGGCGTGCAAGGTTTTTTACAATAAATATTTTTGATGAAGTATATATTCGTGATTAATAATAATAGATATATATTATTTTCCCATTTGGTCTCTGGTAGGTTGATATGTTGTTTTGTATTTATTATTATAATTATATAGTGCAATTGCATAGCGTGAATTGACTAGATGATCATTTGAGGAAGTGTGTGAAAGGGTTTAGTTTTTCCTGTGGGGACCATTTAGCCCGGACATTTAAATCTGGTGCAATATAAAATAATTCAAAAATCCGTTTCTGAGAAAATAAGAAAATAAACAGATTTAGGAAATGAGATTAAAAGAATTTGGCATTCACAGACTATAAAAATATTACCATTTGTTATTTCGGCTACTGACATTATACCTCGCTCTCTCATTCAAAATTTAGGCTTATTAGATTTCTCAAAGAATTTATATATAAAAATGCAAAAATCAATCATTTTAAATACATGTAGGATCACGAAAGATTTTTTAAATATTTTTTAATATCACTTTGTGGTTATCCATTATAGAAAAATGAAACTATACAACTTTGTATAAACCACTTATATAATGCGTAAATCCGACCGGTTTCGGAACAAACGTTCCTTCTTCAGGGAAAACTTATACTAATTTGACAGTTTCGAACAATGTTTTATTATTTTAATGATTTTTTAAATTTTTATATTGAGGGATCAGTAGGATTTATCGGTCCAATTAGGAGTTCCACTGAGCCGTACCCTCTGATTATTATTTTTCCATTTGGTCTCTGGTAGGTAGACGTGTTGTTCTTGTATTGTTTTGTATTTATTATACTTATCTAGTGCACTTGCATAGCGTGAGTTGACTAGATGATCATTTGTGAAAAAGTGTGTGGAAGGGTTTAGTTTTTCCTGTGGGGAACATTAAACCCGGATATAAAATAAAAAAAAAAAAACAGAAACTAAATATATAAACATGTACATTCTTACGTCGGTCATTCATTGCGCCCTTGTTAATTGTTCACTTGTGCCTGATGGCGTCTTATATGCTTTAAAAATACGTTTTCCGAAAACTATTTCAGGAAATTTAAATAGGTTTGATAGGTATTATGGTTTTCAAGAAGTTACGGTGTGGTTTTTAGAAGGCGCTTTAGTGCATCGGGCGGTCTGACGGTTGTCTGGCATGCTTGTTTCAATACCACAAGGCTTTGAAAAGCTTATTGTATTCAACAGTATGTTCTTTAAATGTTGTCCTCGGTTTTAAAATACATTTAACGGTACAACTATTCAGACATCCTTGCTATGTTCATATGAATTGAAGGTAGAGACTTCAAGGATATGTAAACGGCGCGGCGGACTATATAATAGCTGTTTAAGAGCTTCATTAACAAAAGGGCTTCCAAAAGCTTATCGTTTCATTTTACTGGTCGAAGAACTTGTTTTCAACTTTTTGTTTTTAAAAATCTGTTTTGTTTTTAGTGTGTTACAAGTTTTCATTAGACGTGAAGATGGAACACAAATACTTTCTGAATGGTGAACTGTTCAAAGACCTCACGAGCTTAACTATCACAGGTTGTTAATGCTTTATTTCTTATTCGAATGTTAGGGTAGAAGCCTAACGAATCTTTAACATTATGTGGTAGATCTTTGGTCTTTAGGAAGATGGGCCGCGTTGTGTTTTTGTTCGTTCAGCCTTATGCATCAGTGCTCGTACGCCGTAATGATGAACAATGTAATGCTTTCCAGAATGCTGACTCTGAACTTGGAACCTCGAAAGCTTATTTTAATATAATGCTGGTAGTCGTGATAATAATTCATTCATAATATACGTATTTCATTCATATTTTACTTAAGGCATCAACCACGTCAGCCTGCGTGGTCAATGGTAAGGCTCTTCACTCGCAATCCAAAGTTCGTGGGATCGAATCCCGGCGTGCGCTAAACAAATTTTTTTTGTTTATAAAATTGTTTTATTGTTTTATTTCGCAGCTGTGCTTGGTGACAAGATCTTATAATATAATAGGCAGATACTTCACCACCTTTCCTTTCCCCATCTCCCTCCCCTTCCCATTACGTCCAGCTTCACAACATACCCCAAATGAATGCCATGGCTCCAGATGGAAGCAGCTGGGACTCTTGTGAGGTATTCACTTTGAAAAAAAATTTCAAAAGAGATCGATAGTTTGATTATAAAAAGAACAAAGATGAAATATCTCTGAAGATCTCATCATTTTATCCAATTACTCTCGTAGAAATAGAAAAATAAGAAGATTCACTGAATCGTTTAGTGTATTGAAGCTTCTAAATACAATTAGTACTGATATCAAAAAAAGATTAAGAAAAGTATGAAATATCACACGTATCACACAATTACTATTTTGAACTTAACAAATGGGATTGGTAAAACCAAAACATCACAAAGATTGCCTAAAAATGTCTTGGCACAGAACTATTTTACTAAAAAGACGCAGTCGCTGAAACCTGAAAACTGTGTTGTGAATTCCACGATATAATAGGGTATTTCGTTAAAAATATCGGAAATATATTTTTATCAGTTTCCATTTATATTTTCCATCATAGACTTAATCTATTATTCTCATCTTAATTCACATGACACGAACACGATCCTTAGAGCGGATAGTACATAGTTGATGGTAGCTAGAAATCCTGACATCCGATCTTGTTACGATGAACGAGAAAGGCTACAAAATCGGTGAAAATGGAATTGTCTTCCAAAAAAATATGCATGAGACTGAAAATTATGCAAAAATTATAAGTATGCTCAAGTTTTTGGTATAGATGTGAATTTCTCATGGCAATGTAACATGTTAATAACAACGTGTTGATAATTAAAATAAGAAGAAAAAATGATTAATAATTATAAAACCAATTGATCTGTTTAATTTATCGCTATTCTTCCTCAATTTTCTTGTGTCGGCCCGTTGGGTTTTTTTTTCACCTACGCAACAGCGCAAAATCTTTACACGATTATGTCGTTTCTCACTCTGCGTGCCGCCTGAAGTTCTGAAAACTCTTCTGGATGGAAGGAAAAGTCCGTTTACCTCTTACTACAGGAGTCCGGTGGAAACTTAAGAAACTTGAGATGAGAGAAATGCCAGTATTGCCCATCTCGTACACAACTCCACTGGAAGACAGCCTAGGTTCTTACTGCCTCCTAAACTCTGGCCCTTCGTCAATAGGATAAAGTGCTTTCATAGCCGTTTTGCCTACATGATATGTAGGTGAGAGTCGGCAATGTGTGAATACGATGCGGTACAGACCACTGAATATGTGGTCAATGATGCCCACTCCATTTGTTCCCCGGAGGGGTTGATGAGGTTCACAGAGCGACTGAGGCCTTAGACTGGCTGATATTCAAATTTATCCCAACTTTTGAAACCCTCAGAGAAGGATAAAAATCATACATAGATTGACGGCTCACCCTCGTGTTGTATAGAGTAAAATAAATATTATGATGAACTTATAGTGGTAGATAGAAAAACATGTAAACATTACTTTGTGCGATCGAAATCACATTGTACACACCACTTATTTAATCAAAATTATCAACATATTTCGAAACCAATGGTTCCTTCGTCAGTATAAAACTAAAATTAACGAATATGACAAAAGACAAACAATTATAGACAAATAAGTTTGTATAATTCCTTTACCTTTTCATGATACCTTTAACTATGGAATTACTCTTGGTAATGTTTATGAAGTAAACACTTATTTGCGCCATTGTGATTTGAAACTCGATGCAACGAAAAAGCGACACTAAAAATTACAAACACATGCATACACCATAGGATAAAGATAAGAGGCGGTATAATCGTCTCCACTTGTGCGGTGCTTCGTGGCCTCCCCACTCTCGTCTACTCTAGTTTTCTGAAGGTTTACTTCTACCGCGTGTAAGCTGCATACTTGTAATTTTGTGTTTAAAGCTACTTATTTGTCTGCACTAGTTGGTCTTTTGTCATTTTTATTAATTTCAATTTTATCCTCTCGAAGAAACCATTGGTTTTGAAACATATTGTTCATGTTCATTAAATAAGTGTAGTGTAGAAAGTGATTTCTTTTCATTTAATATAATCTTATAACTGACTGCTGTTTTGTTTTCAGAATTGATGACAAATTAGAAAAACCTTCGCCGTTCTCCAAAGCAAATAATAATTACTACATAATTTGTAAGACATAAAATCGTTCCCTGGTAACTAAAAGCGAGGATGTTAAAATGTTTGCAGCGGCCAGAGTATCATTGGAGATTATTGTACCACCGCCACCGACTGGCAAATGGCAAACAATTCGCCTTTTGTATTTCCAGTCCTGTGACGAAAAGTCAACAGTGTTACTGAGTGCCCCCTTCAGTGGAGCGCGCCGCGTGACACCGCAAGGGTCCTGCTATTTATTTAGTAGAAGTTACGGCTCGGACAATCTGTTAGTTGTAAGGAGATTTGTTGCGGGACACAATAAGGTTCGCAATCTACTTCATTTTACTCTCATATTACGAAAAAAAATCAGTATTATAAATAAAAAAAATCTTTTTGCACAGTGACTACGTTACTTACATGTCCATATCGAAAAACAAAAATAAACCTTTTATTACTGATGGTTTAACTACAAGTTTAACTACAAAAATATAGATTCTGGGAAATAAACCAGTTGTTCAAGTTTACAAAAGTATTCTCAATAATTAAATCTGTTTGTCTTTATGTATTGTAATATGAACAAAGCTGAACAAAGTCACTTCTAAAATGCCTTTTAATCACAAACCTGACAGCAAAAAAAAACCGAAAATTTTCAATAATCAATCACATTTTGATATCCTTTTTATTATAATAGGTTGATAAACATGAAAGTTCTTGTATATCAGAATGTGATGATTGAAAACTTCCAATTGCTTTGTTGCTTACGACGGCAGAATGCTTAAGCTCCGATAAAATGTTTGTATACGAGTACAATATCTAAAAACATAAAATGAGAAATATTTAACACAAATATTTTAGCTCAACAATGCCGCATAACTCCACAAATATTTTGTGAAATAAAAAAACAATCAAAAAAGTTCCAAGCAGTATAACATTTGTATTTATGTTAGTGTAATATTTTTTGATTTTGTGAAAAAAACTTAGTTCCGTAATATTTCAAATGTGACAACAACTACAAGCCGTATGCTGTTCGGCCGCATATCCTTACTGTCGGGGGTTCTGCATTATTGAAAGTAAAAATATTTAGAAAAATGAAAAAATTATGTTTCATTTTTCTATAATGGATAACCACAAAGTAATAGCTACATTAAAAAATATAAAAATATTTAGTTTAGCAAATTTCCACTTAAGACACCTGCATATATAAGTTCGGGTACGTTGTACTTCGTGTACGTTCCCCTACTTCCCACTCTGTCAAGGCACAACCGAGAAACCGGCTAAAGGGCGCGGACGTTGAAATTCATTCACAGCATACCGACTACTATACACATTCCGACTGGTACTGCCAGATGACGAGAGAGGTATCCCACCCGACACAAGCGTTCTTCATATCACAATACTTGTTTTTATTATCTTTTCTTGCAGATGCTTGCAGCATACGCAAGATGCCATTACCGTGCGAGCAGCCGCCTTTTATGTTTATCTGTTATCTTTTTTAATTAGTTTATCCCTGACTTTTTTTTTTTTTACAGTGAATACCCCACAAGAATCTCAACTGCTCCCGTCTGGAGCCAGTGAGACTATGGCATCCCCAATTGGGGTATGTTGTGAGGCTGAAGGTAATGGGGGAAGGGAAGGAGGTGGGGAAGAGGAAGGTTGGGAAGTACCTGGCTATTCAGATCTGGTCACTAAAGCCATTTTCAAGCAACGTTTCAATTCTGAATGGTGGTCTTACACCAGGGCGATACTGATAGTATCTTCCACTCTGTAACATGCCGCAAATATACTATATATTATTTTAAATGAATGAATTGTGAAAACACAAATTAATCAAATAAAATTTATTTGCGCATGCTGGGTTCGAACCCGCGACCTCCGGATTGAGAGTCAAGAGTCTTACCCACTGGACTACGGAGGTCGTCACTAGCTTTATATTATTAGCCTTTTGTATATTATGTAAGCACTTGCATACTGCTTCCTAACACCGTATGCAGGGACACTGGAGGTCTAGATTCGTTCAAACATAAATGTAGATTCATACTTTCAAAAAAATTAGAGTCCTTGCGAGAGCCTTGAAGGAGTAACCATCTGTTACTTATACCAGGGCGAGAAAGTGGTGGATAACCTCCACTGCATATACAAGTATGTTCACTTTTGTTATACCTACAGCAGTACATACTATCTGCTTACTCATTCGGAGAGATTTAGTTGTATTATAGGTACGCTGTAAAGAACCCATAGCGTATTTTCCCTTAGCCGAATGCATATATGAGTATGTTGTATTTTGTTATTCGGTCGTAAATTTACGCACCAGATTTAAATGTCCGGGTTTAATTTTCCCCACAGGAAAAACTAAACCCTTTCACACACTTCCCAAATGATCATCTGGTCAATCCACGTTATGCAATTGCACTATATGTATTATAATTACAAAACAATACAAGAACAACATGTCAACCTACCAGAGACCAGATGGGAAAATAATTCACCGACTCCAGATATTTTCATATCAGAGGGTTCGGCTCTGTGGAATTCCTAATTGAACCTATAAATCCTACTGATCCCTCAATATAAATATTTAAAAAATCTTTTGTAATCCTACATGTATTTAAAATTACCGATTTTTGCATTTTTATGTATAAATTCTTTGACAAATCTAATACGCCTAAATTTTGAATCAGAGACCTAGGTATAATGCCAGTAGCCGAAATAACAAATGGTAATATTTTTATATTCCGAGAATGCCAAATTCTTTTAATCTCATTTCCTAAATCTGTGTATTTTCTAATTTTGTCAGAAACAGTTTTTTGAATATTACAGGAATTTGGAATAGCTACATCAATGATATAAGTTATTTTTTTAATTTTGTCATGTAAAACTATATCAGGTCTATTATGACTAATTGTTCTGTCTGTTAGTATAGTTTTATCATAATATATTTTATAAAATTCATTTTCTAAAAATTAATTTGGTTCATATTCATAATATGGTACTATATTACGGCAGTCAATCAAGTTATGTTTAATTACCAAACTTTGGTGGATTATTTTTAAAACCTGATTGTGCCTAAATGTATACTCGGACGGCGCTAATATAGAACATCCCGATATAATATGTTCTATAGTTTCCGGAAAAGCCAAACATTTTCTACATAAATCATCAATTTGATTTATATCTTTGATTATATGCTTCCTATAATTTTTAGTATTAATGACTCTATCTTGAATGGCAAGCATAAATCCTTCTATTTCTGCGCTCAACTCTCCAATACTCAACCATTTGTTTGACGAAAGTTTGTCAACATACGTTTGGTTGAGATAATTGAAGTGTTTTGAATGAATAATTTTATTTGACCAGGAATCTAATAATTCCTGGTTAGTATTTATAAGAATGTTGGCATTCTCGTCATATAAATTTAAAGGTGTAATGTTTCTATCTGCCTTACAAATTATTTTGTGCATTTCTGAGCTATTAGCTTTCCTATGGAAAAAATTTCTAAGCATTTCTACCTGATTGTGTTTCAAAGATGTTATTTTGACTACACCTCTACCTCCTAAATTTCTAGGTAAATTAATTCGTTCTATAGCTGAATTTGGATGATGGCAATTAAACTTTGTTAACGTAGTTCTAATTAATCGTTCTAAACTATCTAAATCTGTATTGGACCATTTAATTATGCCAAATGAGTACGTTAATAAAGGTATTGCCCAAGTATTTATTGCTTTTACTAAATTTTTAGCAGATAGATTGCATTTTAAAATTTTTCTGATCCTAGTTTGAAATTTAATCCTAATATCATTTTTAATACTAGTGTGATCTAATCTATTCGATTGCGGGTATCCTAAATATTTATAAACCTCATCCCCTTTCATACTTTTAATTTTGAAATTTCTAAATATACCCTCGTCTCCATCTACAATTTTGCCTTTCTCTATATGGATCGTTTTACATTTATCTAAACCAAAAGTCATTTTAATATCATCTGAAAAAATTTTAACTACCTTAATCATTTTTTCTAAATTTGATTCAGAATTTGAAAATAATTTTATATCATCCATATATAATAGATATGAAACTATACTACTCTCTCTTGTATTACCCTTAATTTTTATTCCAAACTTGCTTTTAATTAACATTTTAGACATAGGATTCAATGCTAAGCAAAACCAAAGAGGACTCAATGAGTCTCCTTGAAAAATCCCTCTTTTTATTGAAATGCCCGGTACTACTATTTTCTTACCTTTTAAATTTACTAGTAAATCTGTATTCCAAAAGGACATAATATTTTTCAAAAAGCTAATTATAATTGGGTTAACTTTATATATTTTTAATATTTTGATTAGCCACGAGTGCGGGACACTATCAAAAGCTTTTTGATAATCTATATAACAAGTATGTAAATTACGCTTTTGATTTTGAATTTGTTTTAAAATTACAGAATCAATAACTAATTGTTCTTTACATCCCATATGTTTTCTGCGACAACCTTTTTGTTGTTCAGATAAAATATTTTTTTCATCCAAATGAGTATATATTAAATCTGTCAAGCAAGAGGTTAAAATTTTGTATATTGTCGGTAGACATGTAATGGGTCTATATTGAGAGGGATTATTAATATTTTCGCTTTTAGGTAACATATAAGTAATGCCCTTAGTTAGAAAATTAGGAAAATTTTGAGGTTGTTTGACAAGTTTTGAAAGATTTTTTGCAAAAAGAGGATGTAAAGTAGTTAGACGTTTGTACCAAAAATTATGTATCCAATCGCAACCCGTGGCTTTCCAATTATGAGTATTTTTTATAATTTTGGCTAACATACTTTTTTTTTTTTTTTTACATTACATACTCCTTCGGGGAATTATTATTTATATTAAAAATATTTGTACAGTGGGTTTCCATTCAAAACGCCTGCAGATATAAGTATAACGATTTTATATATATTTTCTCTGCATTCGAGGACATTAGTTATATCATGTGTAAGTACATACCAACAGCGTATTTCCTAAACTGTCTAAGTATGTAGTATTTAGTTACTCGGCCGTTTATAACCATTGCAGGCTCCTTCGTATAGCGGGATATTTGTAAAGCGGGATTACACTCAAAACGCCCGTAGGTATAAGTAGTATATCGACTTATACCTGCGGGTATAAGTATATCGACGGCAGCAAATCCCTTCTGAATACTTGCTTTATAAATGAGGACATACACCAGAAATAATCCTTTAGGGGTTTGAACTGTTCGGGGGATCAATTGGCAGAGGGACCAACATGTCCAGGGAATGAACTGTCGGCAGACCAGCTGTCGACCGGCCAACTGTCGGCCAACTTCGATAAAGCAAAAAAAAAAAATTTTTGTTTTTAGAATAATTCTCATATAATAAATTTTGAAGGTTATTCTCTTCAATGTAATATGTCATTGAAGAAGAAGATAACACTAAAAAATCTAAATGAAATATGAAAAAGCACAAGGAAAAAAAATCAATGGTCGAATTGGTAAAGATGTACATTCCGGTAAGACGAGAGGTTCTGGCTTCGAGATCCAGTTGCGACCGTTAGCTTTTTATTTTTCTGTATCTTGTTCTTTTTCAGATTTGTTACTGCTATCTTCTTCTTCAATGAAATTAATAAATATTTACAGAAGGTACTTGTATGGGCTCTCATAATGAAAAGCGTAGATTTTCAGTAAACCAACGTAAATAGTTTCTTCTAAAAGGGCCGCACAATGCACTTGAGCCGTTCTCAACTAGCAAGTAAGTTAATAATCACAATTGTCTTCATAAAATTTATGTTGCCCATTATTTTATAGTTATTAATTATTAATTTGCTAATTGGGAGGAGATTAGCAGCCCGTCTGAAGAGACATATTGGGTACGTAGAGTGTTTGTTCAAAAAGCAATGATTTGCTTGATCTATTATTGCTGAGCAATAAACATAGATATTAAAAGTAAAGAAAGATAGCACAGCACTTATCACAGAGCTATGAACTAATTGACCATCAAAGTGGAGGAGTCAATTAAAGTTATGCGTTAGGGTGAAGCTAAAAACAAAGGCGGCGCGCCGCCTTTGTTTTAACGGTGCGCCGCGGCGCACCGTTATGCCTGTGGGTAACGATATAGTGACATTTTTGTCTACGTGTTTCCTTCGAATGGTTTATGGCATTAACAGACATCTTAGGCCAAAATTATTTCCAAGCTGCGTCAGGGGAGGAGCAACAAATTGGTTTCATGGATGCTGGGCAAGCATCACCCTGGCATGGCGTGCAGTCACGGGTTCGACCGGGTCTTGCGCAACAAGGTGCATTGCAAACGCTGTGAACAGAAATACATCAAAATAGATTTAAAATTAAACCAATAGTAATCTGATATAAAGTATATCAAAATTAACAAAAAATTTACATTATCCGTGCTTAACCCGCCTGTTATTAATCTGCTAATCAGTTGCACAGCCGTATGGCGGTACAAATCCCCCGGATGTAATATTTTTAGAATAAAATAGCACATACGAGTAGTTCTGTAAACAGAGTACTTGTATATGCATTTCAATATATACCTCGCAATCAAAAAGTTTCCAATCTAAGGAACTGAAAACAGCAGTTTCTCTGAAATCATTATATATACCTACTTTAGTAGGTACCTACATACTTAATTGATTAACATGAAAATTGTACCGTCTTACCAGATTATGTATCTATTTATATTTTTTTTTATGTAAAAGTAGTAGGTGCATAATCTTGAAAACCTTAAATATTTTCCACAGAATAGCTATAAATATACAGAGAAAAGATTTTAGGACGTGCACATCGGCTATTGCGGCACACGACAGGTTTAAATGGCAACCATATTTAACCAGAACCGGAATAAAATAGAAGAAAACAAAAATAAATTCATACTCAAAATTTAAAAAAATGGATTAAAAAACAAAAAAGACCATATTACCAAAATCTCATTACATAATAAGAATAGAACACATACACGTAACACACAAAAACAAATATAAAACACTTAATTAAAAAAATACTTTTTTGCTAAATTAATATAAACTTTTTTTTATGCAGCATTAGTTTTAATGTATTATGTATAAATTTTTGTTTTATAAAATGGAGGCTTCAGCACAGGTAAGCTACCCATTGAGGTCGACATTGCTGAATTGTACTTAAAAATGTTAGATATTACGTCAAATAAAATAAATAAGTATTATTATATGCAACTATGAATCCAACGTATTTACGTGTACCAAAAAGTATTGTCCTGGGCGCTATATTTGTTCTTTGGTAAGTTTTAATATGTTATTGAAATATTTTTTTTGTACACGTTGCTTTTCCTTTTACAACATTCAACGTTACCCTGCCTTGAAAAATATTTATAAATGAACCTTCTAGAATTAACCTTCCCACATTTACTAGAAAATTTTGCACATTTTAAAATAAATATTCTTTCCCCGCTTAGCAAGAACCAAAAGGCTGCACGCCAAGCTAATTCGTTTTTCGAAGGTTAAACAAATTTACAAAAATGCCAACGGCTCAAGTAGTCTGAACTAAAACAGGACCACCCTAGGTTCAGTCAATACATTTATATTAACCCATCTGCTTGTTTAGGAATAAATACATCGCAAAACACGTAATCGCTTTATACTTTCATAAGACCAAAAACGTCCCAGAGGACCTTACATTTTAAAAGCTATAATCTCTCTTCCTCTCATGCAAACATATGTATTTTTCTTTTAACCAGAAAGAGAACGAAATAATGCTTCTTACTGTGTTTGAAATATGAAAGCTATCTTTCATAGATATTTTACAATCTCGATCCAAAGTAACGGTTCCAGAATTTACGCGCGATACCGAGGCTTCCAGATCGTGAGGTGCAAATATATTTAACCAAGCAGACGGGTTAAAAACATTATAATACCGAAACTTTTACTGCCTAAAATCGAATTTGAAAAAGTCAGTATTTTGCTCTACGGGGCGCTCAAAGTTACTAAAGTATTACTAAAAAAGTGAGAAAAATGTTGCTGTCGTGTGTGAACTAACGCTTTCGTTGCAGGCAAATTTGAAAAAGCATTCGATTAAAGTGTCAATTTCCTTCGAAAAACGAATTAGCTTGGCGTGCAGCCTTTTGGTTCTTGCTAAGCGGGGAAAGAATATTTATTTTAAAATGTGCAAAATTTTCTAGTAAATGTGGGAAGGTTAATTCTAGAAGGTTCATTTATAAATATTTTTCAAGGCAGGGTAACGTTGAATGTTGTAAAAGGAAAAGCAACGTGTACAAAAAAAATATTTCAATAACATATTAAAACTTACCAAAGAACAAATATAGCGCCCAGGACAATACTTTTTGGTACACGTAAATACGTTGGATTCATAGTTGCATATAATAATACTTATTTATTTTATTTGACGTAATATCTAACATTTTTAAGTACAATTCAGCAATGTCGACCTCAATGGGTAGCTTACCTGTGCTGAAGCCTCCATTTTATAAAACAAAAATTTATACATAATACATTAAAACTAATGCTGCATAAAAAAAAGTTTATATTAATTTAGCAAAAAAGTATTTTTTTAATTAAGTGTTTTATATTTGTTTTTGTGTGTTACGTGTATGTGTTCTATTCTTATTATGTAATGAGATTTTGGTAATATTGTCTTTTTTGTTTTTTAATCCATTTTTTTAAATTTTGAGTATGAATTTATTTTTGTTTTCTTCTATTTTATTTTCAAAGGTAAGACTGTTGAATGCTTTTGTAGCATGATATTTATAGCGCCTTTGTCCAAAGCTTGTACTCACTGTCAGAGTTTTTATGTTATTTTTGTATGATTGTCTTACTGGTCTGTTAGTGATATTTTAAGATTGTCGAAATTTGTTTTTTTGGTTGAAAATGTAGTTTTGTAGAGTTTTAACGTATAATTGGCGTATATCTAGTACGTCACAACTGTTGAATATTTGGTCGGTATCAGTTAGTCTATTTTTTTTAAGTATTACCTTTAAGATCGTTTTCTGCGCGATTTCTACGTGATCGATAGCTGAGTTTGTTGCTCCTCCCCAGACAATTATTACATATTATATTATTGATTGACTAAGTGCAAAATATATTGTTTTCATTTGTTTTATTTTATATATGTTCCTTATGTTTAGGAAAATGTGTATTGTTTTGAGGAGTTTATTTGTGATTTGTTTGATATGATATTTCCATCTTAGGTTATGGTCAATTACGATTCCTAGATACTTTATTTGTTCTGTTTTTTCTAGAGAAGGGCAATTGCAGATGTAGTTATTTAAACATTCGTGTATTTTATGGTGATTGTGTTGTTTTTTGGTTGTCCCGTGCTGTTTATACTGTACGTTGTAAATTTTGTTTTCGATATGTTAAGTGTAAGTATGTTCGAGTCTAGCCATATTTTCACTCGCGTGATTTCTAAATTTGCTATGTTAAATACATTATTCCAATCCTTAGATTTAAAGAGTAAAACTGTGTCGTTTGCATAACTAACTATTTCACCATTTATTTCCATGCTGCAAAGTTCATTTATGTAAATAGTGAAAAGAACGGGCCCTAGTATGCTTCCTTGTGGAACTCCGTTTATTATGGAAACAGTTTCAAGAAATATTGAGTTTATGCGATTAAATATTATTTATACGACTTCAAACTAACTCTCAAATAACTTACTCGATAAAATTTTATTAGCGATTCACGATTTTACGCTGATAGAAAGATAGATGCTATTATCATTTTTTTTATATGAGTACCTCACAAGAGTTCCAAGTAGCATCCCCAATGGGCCACTTGCATCACATTTAAAAAAAAACACTAGGGATTTTTTGAAAATTTCAATCCGAAAAATCAGACCAATTTTTATAAACCGGAAAGACGGGATATAATTTTATAGGTGTGAAAAAACGATAATTACATAGCCGAAAATCATTTAAAAAAAAGAACATTTTCCACACGAATGGCACAGGAGAATAACGAGGCATACCAAAAATATTACATCTCATAAATATTTTTTTCCTTGATCCATCTTATTGATCATAAATCATTATAATGTACAACGTATATATTACTAAATCCAATGTAGTATACTTGTACTTGTGATTTATAATAATACTAAGAATATTATAAAATTTGATTATGTTAAAATCAGCACCATAACCATTATACCTCTAAAACACGTACCAGCTTCTAAAATGTACGGGGTTTTCTTCTGTAAAAAAGTCAAACCAAATGGTAAGGTCGCAGAGAGTAAACAATAAATCTAGTGAACGAATTAAAAAAGTCGCCTGAAATCAAAGTGATGCCAAATTAAAAAAATAAATTAGTATGGAATTTTACAAAATTAATATGAACATTTTCGGAAATGGGACATTTTCATGTAGTGACGTCACGAGCCGAAATAATGGATTTATTTATTTAAAAATAAAATAAAAACTGTACATTTCTAAAAAAAATTACTAACATTTTTGCAATCTTAATAAAAAGATCTATCCACACAATTTTTTCCAAGTCGTTATGAATTCAATGCAAGTGGTCTATTGTGGTTTGTTATAAGGCCGTAAATGGTTGCGAGCGGAAGGAGTAGACATTACCCACAGTTCAAGAGGCAAACAAGGCTTAATTAATGCGGTGTTATAAGTTTAACGTGTCTGTGTGTCTGTATGACTGTCTGTGTGTCTGTCTGTGGCATCGTAGCTCCTAAACACATTGACCGATTATGTTGAGGTTTTTTTTGTTTGAAAGCTGACGTGATGGAGATGGTTCTGAACATGAAAATCTGTTCAGGCGTTTCAAGATCAACAGTTCTTTTTTGTGTCGTGTATTACTTAACTTTTTTTTACCTTTTTGAAGTTCATCATTTTGGGAAGCAGCTTATTAGAATAAGGAAATGTATATACGTTACCTATCAATTTAATTGTGGAGGTATATTATTTATATTTCAAAATCGTATTGATTCGGGGTTAAATAATAAATTAAACGTTTAATGGGAAATAAAAATAAAAAATTGTTCTATTTTTAAAACTGTAAGATATAAATATAACAGAAAAATAAACTACTAAAAGATGACAAAACGGGAAACTCCATTCAATTCCCATTCATTCTCAAAGCTAGTTCTTAATTATTACATTGGAAAATATGCATATAATTTATATAATATCCGTACATAATATCCACGTGCAATATCCATTGTACATACTAATGTATGAAATTGAACTTACTATCTAGGACATGTGATGAGACATCCAGAGAAGTACGAAATCTTGCATCTCATAATGCAGGGAAAGATTGCCGGAAGTCGGGGCCCTGGAAGAAGAAGAACATCATGGCTGAAAAACCTGGGACAGTAGTTTGACCAGTCTACTTTAGAGCTGTTCCGGGCCGCAGTAAACAAAGTCCGCATAGCCAACATGATAGCCAACGTTCGTTGAACGGACAGGGCATGAGAAGAAGAAAATGAAAATGAACGTGTATTATTATTTTTTTTAAACTTTACGACTTCACTATATAAGTATAATAAATACAAAATAATACAAGAACAACGTGTCAACCTACCAGAGACCAAATGGGATAATAATTCACCGACTCCAGATATTTTCAAATCAGAGAGTTCGGCTCGATGGAACTCCTAATTGGACCTGTAAATTCTACTGATGCTGATCCCTCGATATAAATATTTTTAAAAATCTTTTGTAATCCTACATGTATTTAAAATGACTGATTTTAGAATTTTTATGTATAAATTCTTTGAGAAATCTAATATTCCTAAATTTTTAATGAGAGAGCTAGGTATAATGCTAGTAGTCGAAATGACAAATAGTCGCCCGAGTTCTTAATTGTCCAAACTACTGAGGTTTTCTTTGATTATTTCAATGAAACATTATGATAGGTGTGTAAAACGAAGCTATTTACGTACAGGTAAAGGTCTCATAAGTTGAAATAATTCTTAATAAGGTGACTTATTATCGTTTTTGATTCTTTATTTTTAATTTTAAAATGGAGATTGAGCAAGAATGCAAAATCAAAATTATTCTTAAGGAGATTGACCACACTAAAATGGAGATAGAGCAAATTCTGCATAAATATTTTCAGTGCTTAATTGTGCAAACGACCATCTCAAGTTATATACAGGATGAGTTTATTTTCAATATATCTCTTTGTGATATCGACAATTGTGGTGGGATATATATATATATATATAAAAAAACTCATTAATTATGTAGCTTGTCTGTCCGTCATTATTTTCTCTTCCATTTAACCGGTTGTGATGAAACTTTGGGTAGTTATTGTGCGCTTGCACGCTAAAACTTCTATGTATAATGGTGAGCTCTGACTTTATGAAATTTGCACACATATTCCCTTATTATTTTCTGTACCATTCATCCGATTCCGATGATACTTTCGTGAGATGTTTTACGCATGCCCGCGAAGGTTTCAATATATAATGGTGAGTTCTGGTGTTATCAAATTTGCAATTAAGTGAGTTCTGGTGTTATTAAATTTTCCTTCATTATTTCCTAAACTATTCATCCGATTGCGATGAAACTTTGGTGAGGTATTGTGCGCACGCCTGCGAAAATTTCTATATATAATGATGAGCTCTGGCGTTTTGTAATTTTCATAAAAATTACCTTATCATTTTCTGGGCTTCCGGTGAAACTTTGGTGAGTTCTTTTACGAACGGCAGCGAAGGTCTCTGTTAAGATTACAGGTACTGAAATATTATTTTTTTGTGATTGTCACCCTAATGGTTGTGGCAACATTTTTTTTGTGTTGGCGATTGTCAGGGCGATTTCGTATTGCCACGCATTTTTTAATTTCTTCTTCTCTTGTTACCATCCGTCTTGGGCGGGTCGTTTTTGGCAAAACGTCTGCTGCCAGGTTTTCACTTCATGTGGGTTATAAAAACCGCGGAGAGAGATAGCATTATTGGGCTCACCGTATATGAGCTACCCTACGGGTCTTTTTATTGTTTGAATAAAGACCAATATTCAAGAGCTGGAGTTATTGTTGAAGAGTTACTCCAGCCACACTTCCTTTTGGAATCAGGTGTTACCACGCCGGATTGCTCTGTCAGGAGAGCGGAAGTTGAGATCCTGAACATATGTAATGGTCAGATCTGGGGTTATGAAATTTGCTTAAAATTATCTTATTATTTCCTATACAATTTAACCGATTGTGGTGAAACTTTGGTCAGTTGTTGTGCTGAAACCGCGAAGGTTTCTATGTATAATGTTGAGCTCTGACTTAATGATATTTATTTAAAAAAATACATTAGGCGGCTCGCGAGTTGTTTGAAAAATGTGTGTATTTTACAAAGTTAAGCGGTAGGAGGGAAAGGATGGGGTGGGTAATCTGGGAGGGAGGAAGGAAGGAACGAAGCCGAGGGAGTCGCGGGAGTGAAACAAGGGTGGGGCGACGGGGAAAGTGGAAGCGGGAGGGGGGAGGGGTTGGAAGGTGAAAGGGGAACGCGGAAGGGACCGTGGAAGGGGGACGGGGCGGGAACGGGAACGCATGGGAATGGACGTGCAGCGATAATTATTTTAAAAAATACCATAGCTATAATTGAAACACATTAAAATTTGTTAAAAATTTATTGAAATGCGTTTTCGTGAGAAAAATACAAACAATCTGAGAATAAGGCAGAGGAGACGCCTGAGGGGAACAGGGCGGGAACGGGAACGCTTTGAAAAGGTCTTGCAAAGATAATTTTAAAAAAATAATAAAACTATAATTGAAACACATTAAAATATTATTTGAATTTTTTTTGTGAGGAAAATAAAAACCATATGAGAAATATGAATTAAAACATTTTTATACCGATTTCAATAATCTTAATCTTGAATACATATAAAAATGGCGTTACCGCGTAAATGAATTAATTTAAACATAATTAATATGTTGAATGCCTATTTTTTGCATGTTTTTTGTCTCCCCCGACATAAATACTCACTTTGCGTGATAATAAAGATAAATCTAACTGTTTGAATAAGAAACTTTGCGTATTACCAGACGGCCGGCGTAGTGCAGCGGTAAGGCGCCTGACTAGCATTCCGAAGGTTGTGGGATCGAATCCCGGCGTGGCAAATAAATTTTATTTGATTAATTTGTGTAATTCACAATTTATTCCTTTAAAATAATATATAGTGTATTTGCGGCACGTTCCAGAGTGGAAGATACTCTCAGTATCGCCCTGGTGTAAGACCACCATTCAGAATTGAAACGTTGCTTGAAATGGCTTCTGCCGTGTTTGGTGACCAGATCTGAATAGCCAGGTACTTCCCCACCTTCCTATTCCCTATCTCCTTCCCCTCCCCACTACCTACAGCTTCACAACACACCCATATTGGGGATGCCATAGTCCCACTGGCTTCAGACGGGAGCAGTTGGGACCAGGCGCGGCCGGTGCCTCAAATTATAGGTGGTTCACCAAGCCATTCATAAAAAACGAAAGGTTGATATTATATTTAAAAAAAAATCTAGACATCATGCATAATTTTACATTATTTGCTAAGTATCTAAAAATATCATGTAACTGTAATAGTAAAAATATCGTGCGATGTAAAAACATGCTGATGTCTAGAGTTTAATATAGTGAATTGACCTGCCAGGTAAGTAAGTATGTTTTATGTATCTGTTTGTAAATTCAAATAATAAAAATACATATAGCCTAGGAACTCATAATAAATTGTACAACGCAACATAACTAAAACGGCGCTCTAGTAATTATCCAATTATTATAGAATTATTCTGGTATCAATATTTTTAGAAGCATTTTACACTCCATTACTATTGATATTACATCTATTAGAAGATTAGTGGAAAGGGTGGGTGTGATATCCATTTAAAAATACTCAACCTTCCAAAGATAATAATAATAACGCAATAATCCAATAATAATAATTACCACACAAGAAACACTCTGCGGCGTGGATCGCCAATATCGCCATTTACTGTCGTGACAACTTCGATCAATGGGTGACAAACAAATAATAATGTCAAAAAGGTACATCCCAAGGGCTCGAACAAGATAATGTCACACGAGACGCATAGCTGACCCTTTGACTAATGGTTACATTTTAGAAGAGAAATATTATTACTTAATATTATCTTGTTCAAACCTTACTACCGCTGGAACCAAAGCTTCGGAATATTTCCGAAGAATGCCGAAGCTCTTCGGGTCGGCCGTGCAACGCACGGTCAGCCAATATTTAGTATGACATGTTTCTGACGTTTTGGGATTTTTTACTACGAGGATCATTCAAATTACGGGGCGCTTAGCTCTGGCGCGCGGTTTGGCATTGTACCTACCTCGGTTCCTCGCTCCTAGCGAGTAGCCGCCGTAACTGGCGGGTGGGAACAATGCATTTATTTGGCCGTAATACATTGTTAATTGTTAGATTGATAAATAATTATAATTAAATTTAAAGATTGTGCTCAATTTTATCAATTTAATAAATAAACACATTACGTAGAAATACGATGAGTTGTAAAATGATGTTGAATTTTTTTGGCGGTTCAGCGCCCCATTGCACGTTAGCGCCAGCCGCGCCTGGTTGGGACTCTTGTGCGGTATTCATGTAAAAAAAAGCAGCTTAATTCATAAATAATAAAATAGTTAGAGTCAATAGTTATTGAGTTATAATTAAAATCCCGGAAAAACTCTTTTTTTTTTCATGTTCTTTAGCTAAAACTCAAATCCCAACCATATTTTTGTTGGCGAAACTCGGATCACCCCACAACACATAAATGAGGAAAAAATCAGAACTGCACCAGAATTTATATCAACAAACTGCCTAATGACGGGACTTATTCTTAAATGTCAAACAAAGGCTTCATACAAATACGGATAAACTGACAATTTCGAATCGAACTTCTAACTTTAATATGAAATGATAATCAACAAAACTGATTTCGACAATAAAAACTCTCGGAAAGGAGAACTGTGTTAAAACCGAAAAATGAACACGCTGTATTACAAAGTTCCTTGCCATTTATAAAACAAAACTGAAACGTCATTGATAAAGATACTTAAAACTAATACTAACCGCTCTATTTCAGCACTGCTGCGTATATATGATCTTTTGTCAATAGTTTTAGACATTTTGTTGTAATTTCGTTATTCAAAAACTCACTTGTAATACAATTAAATGCCTTTTGCTTCCTCGTAACACACCAGAATAACAAAAACAATGTGAAGTAAACAAACAACATGGCGGCGCGGTATCGTGGATCGGCGTGCTGTGATTGGTCGATTGGTGGAGTTTGACTAATCTAGCCCGGAAATTTTATTTCGCGGCAACTGAGATTGAACTAAGAAGGAGTTTAACTAATTAACTAATTAAGAACTCACTTTTAGAATATTGTTGTGGACATTGACATTTTAAAAAGCTTGTAATTAATTGTATATGGCTCGTAAAACTATTTTTTATTTATCTAACGATGCGAAATTTTATCCTTAACATGAATGCATTTAAAACTCATTTTCGATAAAATGGTAGTTTGCACAATTAAGAACTCGGGCGACGAAATGGTAATATTTTTATAGTCTGAGAATGTCGGCCGACGTAGTGCAGCGGTAAGGCGCTTGACTAGCATTCCGAAGGTCGCGGGATCGAATCCCGGCGTGGCAAATAAATTTTATTTGATTAATTTGTGTATTTCACAATTTATTCATTTAAAATAATATATAGTATATTTGCGGCACGTTCCAGAGTGGAAGATACTCTCAGTATCGCCCTGGTGTAAGACCACCATTCAGAATTGAAACGTTGCTTGAAATGGCTTCTGCCGTGTTTGGTGACCAGATCTGAATAGCCAGGTACTTCCCCACCTTCCTCTGCCCTACCTCCTTCCCCTCCCCACTACCTTCAGCCTCACAACATACCCCAATTGGGGATGCCATAGTCCCACTGGCTCCAGACGGGAGCAGTTGGGACTCTTGTGCGGTTTTCATGTAAAAAAAAAAAAAGTCAAATTCTTTTCATCTCATTTCCTAAATCTGCATATTTTCTTATTTTTTCAGAAACAGATTTTTGAATATTACAGGAATTTGGAATAGCTACATCAATGATATGAGTTATTTAAAAAAATATATATTTATTTTTATGTATCCAAAAATATAATTATTTAATTAATAAAAATAGTTGATTTATAAACAAGTTCTGCCATGTAATTATTATTACGCGTAACAGCTGTTTCGCAGTTTAAAAGCAGATAGTTTGACTTGTTTATAAATAAACGGTCTTACAATGAAAATAATAATATTATACAAAATAAAAATATATGAAAGAAATTAAAATTATTATGGAGTAGTACTACAATTTTTTTGGTTTTTAATTTTTCTTTATTAATTATTTTACAAATAACTGATGGTTACATAATATGGTGGAATTATCGATAACCATGCTAGGCACATGCCCGTATTATGGTGGTCGATTAATTAAATAATAAAACTTGATAACAATAAATATATTATAATATGCACAATTAACCGATACGCTTTTTTGCTTTAACATAAATGTGGGTATCAATGACGTAGAAATAAAATAAAATATTGATTTACCTCGAAATATTTTGAAGCGTTGGACATAAAATTTATCAAATTTGCTTTCCTGCGTCGACGGCTGAATATTTGTGTCAATCCAATGATAATCAATGAAACGTACTTTTTACCAACAATCTTATTTTGCAAAGCGAATGGTGAAAAGTGGTTTTATAAAATGATGCTATTATAATACTCAAAAACATTATTTTGCATTGCGACTTATCTCAGGAAATTTAGAATTTTCTTACGATATGAAAAATGTACTTCTACGTGAATAAAATAAATGACGTCCTCCGTGGTTGAGGGGTAACGATCCTTCGCTACGAATCTTGAGGTCACGGGTTCAAATTCCGACGTGCGCAAGTAAATTTTTGATACATTATGATAAAGTGATTTGTAAATTTATGTTTATTTATTACGTCAGTATTCACTTGAAATATATACTTTATTTATGTCACGTTCAACAGAGGTAGGAAGATTTTTTTCTTTCAATATCGCCCTGGTGATAGATCACTATTATATATTATATTATCTAAACTAGCAGGAAAGTTAATAATTAAAATGGATTTCATACTTTATGTTGCCCTATTGATTGATTGATTAATTAAATATTTTATTAGAACAAATCTCTTTTTATAACTTTTGAAGGTTATTTATGTAATATATCATTGGAGAAGAAGCACAAATAAATAATACACAGAAAAATAGAAAAATATGATGGACGCAACTGAAAAATTAGTAGAAGATAATATTGTTAATTCTAAAATTTGAAAATAGGAGATCGACAATTAATAGGCCACTTGCATTGAATTTATAACGACTTAGAAAAAATCGTGTGAATAGATCTTTTTATTAAGATTGCAAAAAGGTTAGTTAAATTTTTTAGAAATGCATATTTTTTTTTTTTTTAAATAAATAAATCCATTATTTGGGCTCGTGACGTCACTACATGAAAATGTCCCGTCTCCGAAAATGTTCCTATTAATTTTGTAAAATTCCACACTGATTTTTTTTTTTAAATGGCATCACTTTGATTTCAGGTGAATTTTTGAATTTAGATTTATTGTTTGTTCTCTGCGAACTTATCATTTGGTTCGACTTTTTGACAGATGTTCTGAAGAGAACCCCGTACATTTTAGAAGTCGGTAAGTGTTTTAGAGGTATAATGGTTATGGTGCTGATTTTAACAAAATCAAATTTTATAATATTCTTATAATAATTTACATGTACAAGTATATTACATTGGATTTAGTAATATATACGTTATAATGATTTATGATCAATAAGATGGATAAAGGAAAAAAAATATTTATAAGATGTAATATTTTTGGTATGCTTCGTTATTCTCCGGTGCCATTCGTGTGGAAACGTTCTTTTTTTTAAATGATTTTCCGCTATGTAATCATCGTTTTTTTGTACCTATAAAATTATGTCCCGTCTTTCCGGTTTATAAAAAATGGTCTGATTTTTCGGACTGAAATTTTCGAAAAATCTCCAGGGTTTCAAAAATACGATAAAAAAATGCAGAATTTCTTAGAATATTTGTCTAAACCAGAAAAAAATTAAAAAATGTGATGCAAGTAGAAGATACTATCAGTATCGCCCTGGTGTAAGACCACCATTCAGAATTGAAACGTTGCTTGAAAATGGCTTTAGCCGTGTTTGGTGACCAGATCTGAATAGCCAGGTACTTCCCAACCTTCCTCTTCCCCACCTCCTTCCCTTCCAACTACCTTCAGCCTCACAACATACCCCAATTGGGGATGCCATAGTCTCACTGGCTCCAGACGGGAGCAGTTGAGATTCTTGTGCAGCATTCACTGTAAAAAAAAAGTGGCCTATTATGATGGTTTGACGGAAGGTGGCAATGGCTGAATTGCTAAAACTGCAAGTCCAGGTTAGATAAGAAGTTCTGGGTTCGAGTCCCAATTGCGACCATAATATTTTTCTATTTTTCTGTCTTGTTCTCTTTAATATTTTTGTTTAGATTATTAGTATTATCTTCTTCTTCGATGATTGATTAGTTATTTATTTGCTAATTGGGAGCAGATTATCAGCCCGGAGAAATTTTGGGAACGTAGACTGAGTGCCGAAATAAAAGTCAATTTATATATCAAATCAAAAATTTATATTTTTGGAGTTATTGACAAAATTGTTCAAAAACCAAAGATTTGTTTGACTCATGCTGAGCAATAAACATAGGTATAAGAAGAAAAGCTAGATAGCATAGCACTTATTGCTGAGCTGTGACCAAACCGCATGTACCATCAATGTTATGCCTTTAGTTTGTAGCTAGAAACAAAGGTAGGGCACCGCGAGGCTTAGATGCGACTTGCAGTAGTTTGGGTAATGGATATTGTGAAATTTTTGTGTACGTGTTTCCTAAATATGGTTCACGGTATTAAGAAACATCATAGGCCTTAACTATTTCCCAGCAGGGTTAGGGGCGGGGCAACACATTGGTTTCATGGATGCTGGGCAAGCATCACACGACACTTGGCACGGGGTACAGTCGACGGGTTCGATGGAGTCCTCCGCAACTACACTGTGCATTGCAAACGCTGTGAACAAAAAGAAATAAAAACATTTAAAGAAAACTGAATGTGCTATTCACACGCGGTAGAAGTGAAACCTTCACTAAACTAAACTAGACAGAAGTGGGTAGACTACGAAAATCTTTTTTTTTCAAAGTGAAGAAGTTTTTTTTCCATATTTTTGCGGTCGAATTACAGTGCTGCTTTTCCTTTACATTTAGTCAATTTATTAGTAGTTGCGTTTTCTTCTTCAGAGTTGCTAGATGTCGCTTTCTTTTGAATTTTCTTTTACCTATTCATTTAGGAATGGTTTGAAGATTGAATTTTGATTTTACAAAAAAAAATATATACTTTTTTATATTTCTTAGGATTCGATTATTCCAATATCTTTGGATTCAAGCCGTGGTCCGCTAAGTAAAGATTCATCAGGCGCTTTATACCACTGCACCAAAGGAGACTTGCGTGGGACTGTAGATTCATTGTAATTTATTGGAACCGAGTTCCTGTGAATTTTATGACTACCTCATTCTCTCGCAGGTTAAATCCTATAATTGTATGTGCAAAATCAATAATTCCTCTGAAATCACAAGATTTATCAGTAGGTACCTACTTAAATACCTACACACTAAATTAATTAACGACGATCGACCACATTTCAAAAATATATATTTACTCAACCATGAACCCTTGGTGTGCTGACGCTAAATTTTTCACCACGTTTTTCTGATTTTACTTTCGTAATAACTGACTTGTTTTTCAAAACGATATTTTTGTAAATTATACCGTCTTATTTATTTATTATAAGAATTTTGTAGATTGTATATTTTTTTGTGTTATTTCATCCGTCATGCTAGGGATGTCCGTATGTTATGGCGGATACATATTGGAATTGTTCTTAGTATGATTGATAAATTAAATTATAAGTTATTAAATTATAAGTTATTAAATTATACAAATTGAATTAAACAAAAATATTATATATCATGGTATCTTAATACTATAATAATAGGTTGATAATAATCGTTATAAGAATTATACAATTCAATTTAAGTAACAAATTTTATATCATAGTGTAATGTCTGTGTAAATTCTATGAGTGCAAGCGAGATAGCATGCTTGCGCGAATCTATATAAGGCGATGCGTGCTAGATCCGTCCTCTTTTGTGTTAGGCAGCTCCACAATAAATACTAGTACAGTATTCCGTTACTCTCTCTTCTTTGAATACTACATACCTATTCGTCTACATTTCCAATGTAAGTCCGCTGGAACTTACAACAGACTCAGCCTGTAGAGCTGATATCAACATATCGCAACCGATATTACAACTGGCGCAGCCGAAAGTAGCCGACTCCATAACTGGCTAAGAACTTGAAGACGTAAACTGAAGAGAGGAGATTGTTGCGACATTTAAAAAAAATTGTTGCACGGAGGACGCACCCAAGAAGACGCCATCACAAGGCCGTGCATTAGAGCCTGCATCCTTATTGCAGTATTGAGGGAGCAGATTTGGCGTTGGCATGCTAGCATTGCATGCAGTAAGAAGAAGACGGGTACAGCAGACCAACTACGGAAGAATTAAGCCGGAATCTGGGGCAAGGGCTCAGATTCTGTCGCTGCAGCTATTCAAGCGGGACCGGACAAAGGGCTGGATTCTGTAGCTGCAGGGAGACGGACACGGGCAATCAGCGGTCGAAAGAGACGGCTGGTGACGGAGATCCGGAAGCTGTGTGGGGAGACGCTTTGGAGCGGCAAGGTTCTGGAGCGGATTCACCCGGAAGCGCTGAGATAAGTTTTTTAATCAAAATTTGTTTCAGCTCTTATTCCCGATGGATGCGATTTGCAAAAGTCTGGGGGCATTCTGTCACAAGACAGGAGTGTGGTCCCTGTTCAAGGAGAGATTGGACCAAGCTCTCATATTATATGATGAGAAAATTTTGTCACCTGAACGTAAAAGAGCGTTCCTCTTGAATAATCTCACCGAAGATACCTTTTCATTGCTAAGTGATTTGTGTTTTCCAAAAAAAGTGTCGAAAACCTCATTTGAGGATTTGTGTAAATTTCTAGATTCCCATTGTAAGCCTATTCACAATATTTTTGAATCACGGGAAATGTTCTATAAATGTAAACAATCGGCTAATGAATCTATTAAAGAGTTTGCCGCGAAGCTTAAAAATATTAGTGTGTCATGTAACTTTGAAGCAAGATTAGAATCGTGTTTATTATTGGTGTGTTCAATGAGAAAATGAAACACAACATTTTTATGGAAGGTTTAAACAAGTCATTTCTAGAATGCGTAAATTTAGCTTCCACGTGGGAACATGTATTAGGTATGGAGAATGCAAAGTCAAATTTAAATGCAGTTCATAATTTCGATAAATCTAGGCAGGTAAGCCGTTATAAGGATTGTAAAGTGCGTAGTAAATCACCCCATAAGATAAATAATTATAAGTCATGTTTTATTTGTGGTAGGAATAATCATTTGCAAAAAGATTGTTGGCGCAAGAAGTTACTATGTTATATTTGTAAGAAGGTAGGGCACACTAGCTTGACTTGTAGAAATAAATCAAGTATTAAATATTCACGCTCTCCTAGTACGAAGCGCGATAGTAATACTGTTTAAACCGTGTCGCAAGGTAATATTAATGATCCTATGTTTTTAAATTTATGCGTAGATAATATTATTTTGAAGGTTATGGTCGATACGGGAGCCAGCATAAATGCGATTCCATACGAAATGTTTAGTAGGTATTTTAGTGAAAAGGAATTACTAGTCTGCGATATAAAATTATTCGGGTATGATTATAAATCATTAAAAGTTTTGGGTAAAATTATATGTAACGTGGAATTTAAAAATAAGTGCGTGCCGACTGAATTTATAAAAATCAATAATGGTAGTTCATGTATTGTGGGTAGAAATTTTCTCAAGTGTTTCGATATTACATTACACGGAATTAATCTGGTGAACAATAGTGTTACGGATAATAATATTCGCGGATGTTAAAATTAAAATATCCTAATGTGTTTTCGGATAAACCGGGTAGATTGAAAAATTACTAAGCTAATATTGAGGTACGGTTGGATTTTAAACCAAAGTTCGTTAACCCGAGACCAATTCCGTATTGTTTGCGGGTGCAAGTGGAAAATGAATTATTAAAAATGGTGAATGACGACATTATTGGTGAATGATACATTATTGAGAAAGTTGAAATTAGTGAAATGGCAAGTCCAATTGTTATTTAAAAAAAAAAAGATGGTACGATTAGGATATGTACAGATTTCAAAAACACTTTGAATCCAATGTTGGCACCTTTAAAATTTCCGTTCCGTAAAAGATTTAATTTCTTCGTTAAATGGCGCGAAACATTTCGCGAAAATTGATTTAAAAAGGGTATGGGGTTAAGTTTCGGTTTTTTAGTTCTCAAGGAGAAGGTTAAATATTTTAGGAGCTACGTACATGAAATGTCTTCGAGCTGACATGGTATGTAGTGAAGATGCATTTTAGTGTCGGTTGGTTATTGTTCTGGTGGTGTAATTGTGATATTTGGAAGAGGGTTTTTTTTTCTTATATTGATAATGTGTTTTTTACATTTTTTTAAACAAAAGTAGTAGGTACATAACCTTAAAAACTTTTAGTGTTTTCTCCGGAAGAGCTACAAATATACAGAGAAAATATCTTAGGACATGCCTAACGGCTACTACAACGCACTCTTTTTCGTGCCATGTCCGTTCAACTTACATTGGCTACCATGTTGGCTGCGCGGAATTTGTTCACTGCGGCCCAGAACACCTCTACAATAGACTGGCCAAACCACTTTCTTAGGCTTTTCAGCCATGATGTTCTCCTTTTTCCAGGGCCCCGTCTTCCGAAAATCTTTTTCTGTATTATAAAATGCAAGATCTCCTACTTCTCTGGATGTCTCATCACACACGACAAGTTAAAATGGCAAGCTAAGGTGCTAAAGGCCGGCCACCCGCGTTATTTTACCTCTCTGCCCTTTTCATGCGCGAACACGAAATTTTGTAAATATTAATCTCAATAAATGTTAATCTCTCGAAAATGAACAAGTGTTATAAATCATCATCCTATATTATTTCTGAACACCGGATGGCGGCCTGGAAGTACTGCAATCCTCAGGAGCCTGTCTACCTCTTTATGGTAAAGTATTGGTACTGCCTCGTCTGATGTGGAGACGGAGCACCAGGACAAACACTTTCCACCAACTCCTCAACCCTTCCAACAACACTTCCAACATTGGTTAAAGGTGCTTGCCATTTTAACCTGTAACCGGAATGTAAAAATCAAATTAACAGAAACGCAGAAAGCTCTACCAGTTTGACTTAAAATAAGACTTTGCTAAGTTCAGTCAATATGTTAACATTAAAAAAATATATAATGCCTAAACTTTTACTGCCTAACCTACAGCAAAAAATCAACATTTTGCTTTATGGAGTGCGAAAGTTAATAAAGTATTACAAAAAAGTGAGAGAAATGCTGCTGTCGTGTGTAAACCAACGCTTTCTTTGCAGGAAAATTTGAGAAAGCATTTGATTTAAGTGTTAATTCCCCTGGAAAAACGAAGTAGTTTGACGTGCAGCCTTTTGGTTCTTGCTAAGCGGGGAAAAATATTTATTTTAAAATGTTCAAAATTTCCTAGTAAAAAAATGGGACGTTATTCCTAGATTACGGTTCATTTATAAATGTTGTAAAAGGCAGGGGAACGTTGATAAATGTTGTAAAACGATAAATGTTGTTAAATTTTGTCTCTTTTTAGTGTCGCAATGTTTCATTTCTCAAAGAAGTTTCTCTTCAAAAACATTACAATAATGCATTAAAATTTACCAAAGAACAAATATAGCACCCAGGATAAAACTTTTGTTGGATTCATGACTGGATATAATAATATTATGGAAACAGTTTCAAGAAACATTGAATTTATGTGATATAATGTTATTTATACGACTTCAAACTAACCCTCAAATAACTTACTCGATAAAATTAAATCAGCGATTCACGATTGTATTTGGAATAAAAAAGTAGACGCTACTACCATTTTTTGAAGTGAAAACTTCTTTAGAAATTTGAAACTCGATGAAACGAAAAATAGCGACACTTAAAAGAGACAAACACATACATCTAAAGGATTTAGCCTGCGAGATAATGAAATAGTATAATCGGTCTCCCCTTTGTGCAGTGCTTCGTAGCCTCCCACTCTTGTTTACTTTATTTTTCTGAAGGTTTCACTTGTAACGCGTGTGAATTGCACACTCTGTTTTTGTTATTTATATGAGTAGCACGCAGGAGTCCCAACTGCTCGTAAACTTCTGGTGCAACTGATAATTTGGCATCCCGAATTTGGGTTTGTTGTGAGGCCGTAGATAGTTGCGAGGGCAAGGAGATCTACCTACCTATTCAGATCTGTTCCGAATGCGGCTAACACCATTTCGATGAACATTTCGATTCGGAAAGGTGGTCTTTTCCCAGGGTGGTACTGAAAGTAAGTAAGTAAGTAAACTAAGTAGCTTAAACGCATTATATTTGTTTTGGGAAGCAGCGTTTTTCATTAAGGAAATGGAAGAAGGGATATACGGTACCCATCCATTTAATTGTAGAGGTACATTATTTATTGTAATGACCGTGGCCGGTTATCTACATTACTTCTGGACTCCGTTGTGTGGATCCAGATTCCTCTTGACTGTGATCTCAGTTCAGGGTGATTGCAATAATAAGTCGTAGGTAGACTATTGATATTTATTCCGAGATATTGCACAGTGATGTTTCGTAGGAAGTCTGATACAACATGATGATTATAATAATATTTACAATACATACATTATATTATTTACAATACATTATCACGTTGAGTCGAGAGCTGAGTCCTGTCTTCATTGACTCATCTGTGTGTCCGAGGTTGTAATCGGTCTTTCCAGTTTCCCGACGTGGAAGCCACCGGTTCACTGGAGCTGGAAGTAAAAGGAGAAGTACCTATTAGATTGTCATCCGGCACAAGGCTGGATACATCGTAGTCATCATACGACTGTCTCCTTGTCTCAGACGCGATAGAATTATTATGGTCACTATCCCCAGCTACACATAGCTTTGACAACTGATCAAAATGTCTTTTCCAGTACATAATTTTACCATTCAAATTTACCTCAATTAAATAAACTTTTTTACCTAATTGTTTGTGTACTTTCCCTGGTACCCATTTATCCCTATTTTGATCCGTAAAATCCCGTACCATTACAATTTGATCAATTAAAAACCCCTTGAATTGTTTATTATTTCTCTTGTAATAATATTTCTGATTTTCCTGACCTTTAGACTTTTTATTTTTAGTTTCTATTTTAATTCTATTGTCCTTAACTCTCCCCCCTCTCGGTACAAAATTGTTTCAATTTGACCTTAATTTCCTTCGAAACATTACATTTCTCGGATTGCAGAATTTTGGTTCCGCATTCCCATTTAATTTTAAATTCACTTTACTTTTATTAAAACTACCCACTTTCTCCGAAAAAACCTCCGGGAATTTTCGAATTTTTTTATTCAATATTTTTATATTTCAAAATCGTATTGAATTAGGGTTAAATATAAAAATTTAACGTCCAAAGAGGCATTAAAAAACAATTAGTTCTGTTTATAAAAACTTTTAATATGGATGTGTGTTTTAATTACCATTTATTATTTATTATAATATCCATGTTTTATATCCACTTAAAATAATATTTATGCATAATGTTGAACATAAATTATTATTTTTTAAGTGAAAACTTTTTTAGCACCGTTAAGAATTGTAACTCGATGAAAAGGAAACGAGCGACACTAAAAATAGATAAAACACATACCTCTACAGGATTTAGCCTGCAAGAGAATGAGATAGACTAATCAGTGTCCTCTTTATGCAGTGTTTCGTAGAATAATACCTAAAATAATTTTTAAACTTGGTAACAATGTTATAATAAATAAACCGTATAATTATCCTAATCTCGAAGTTTAGTTTTCTGAAGGTTTCACTTCTACCGCTGTGACAGCTGTTTCGCCTTCTGAAAGCATCATCAAACTGTCTGCCTTTAGAAGGCGAAAACGCTGTCACGCGTAATAAAAATTACATGGCAGAACATGTTTATACATAAATTGTTTTTATAAATGAAATATAAAATAATATTTATTTAAAATAAATTAAAAATAAAATAGAGTTCCATGATTATTATTTTTTAATTGATAATTAATGTTTACGACGCGATTTTTACGCACAACACAAAGAGTTACAATTATTACTTATAATAAGAGTTCTACGAATTAAACTTGATAACAATAAAAATATTATTATGTGCACGATTAATTGACAGGATTATTTTTATTACTGATGTTTGTGTTTTAACGAGCTGCTTCATGTGGATGTTTGAGGCAAATCCCCATCCAATAATCCCATAATCTATGTGTGATTGGTAAAAAGCATAGTAGACCTTATAAAGATCAATTTTATTTAGCGTATTGTGTATAAACATTAGAGCTTTGTGAGTTTCTTTGTAATGCTGTTTATGTGAGAGTATATTATGCAGAGTTTATTTATGTCACCATCATAGATCTTCAAGCGCCGGGGTGGAGGAGGGGAGGGGGGTAGAATTCCATATTTTTTATGACCACATTTTACAACGATTTTTTTCTTTTTTCATTACATGTGACGGTACTCTTCAAAAATATTCTTACATTGTATTTAGAACACAAGGCAGGTTTTAACTTAAGGTTGATTCTGCTAAAAATCCACAGGCTAAAATAATAATTACACGTAGAACAGTCGAGTCCCAAGCTTTAATTAGTCCTACTTTCATATAGTTCGAAATGCGTCAGAAGATTAATCTGCTACTGAAATTTTAGACCTATCATTCGGAACATGAAACCGGTCTTAACTTAAGAATGAATCTGCATGCGAGTCCCCAGTTTTAATTTCTACTACATCCAAAATACGAAAATGGTTTTTCCCCGATTCTTGCACGTGGAAAACAATGATGGTTTCCCTCGAAATGCGTGGGCAGATAAATTCGCCGCTGGAATTGGCATTATGAACACGAGTGGCTTTAATTTAGGAATGAATCTACGTAGAAGTCCACCAGCTTAAATTATGTTTCATTAAGAACACGTGAATGGTTTTTTTGCATTTTACATCAAATTTGTTGACTGCATATATTTTTTTGTTATAATTTCATATTATTTTAATTATTCACAATAATTTATAAGGAATGAATAAAGTAAGCGCGTGGTATTTTTTTTTTCATTTCTGAATAGAGTTGTCATCAATAATGAATATTTTTCAATATTGTTTCCCTATCGCATAATAATAATAAATTAAAACAAAACTAAAAAAGGATGTTGGATAACGTATTTTAGGAGCCTAAAATGATTTCTTACCTTGTATCACAGAAGACAATATTAGCGACTCTCAATCGAAATTTTATTTTATTTTTATTTTTATTTTTTATTGGTTTCCAAGGTACAATCCCGTTAAACCGCAATAAAGCAGTTTGTCAACAGGATGTTAATGTTCAGTTACAATTTAAGCATTACATAATATTATTACTATAACAATACAGATTATAACAATTAACACATATGAATTAATATAAACTATCTCTATTTAGCAGCCATTGTTTCAGAATATATCTGAATCTATTTGTAGAATCGCAATTTTTTATATTAATAAAAAAAACTGTGATATCAGCTACTACAGGCTGAGTCAGTTGTAATGTCCAGCGGACTTACATTCAAAGTGTTGACGAATTATGGTGGGTAGTACTCAAATGAAGAGAGAGTAACGGTACTGTACTAGTATTTATTAGGGAGCTGCCTAAAGCAAAAAGAGGACGAATCTAGCATGCATCGCCTTATATAGATTCACGCAAGCATGCCATCTCGCTTGCACTCATACAATTCACACAGACATTACAAAAACAAAAAGATAAGAAATAGATACGGTCACAAGTCGCAACTAGTGATTCCGTCTACTTGGTTCAATATATTCGCACCTCACAATCCGGAAGCCTCAGTTTTGGGCAAAAATTCTGAAACCCTCACTTTGGATCGAGATTGTAAAATATCTATGCAAGATAGCTTTCATATTTCAAAGACAATAAGAAGCATTATTTCGTTCTCTTTCTGGTTAAAAGAAAAAATACATATGTTGCCTGAAAGGAAGAGATATATATAGCTTTTAAAATGTAAGGTCGCTCGGGACGTTTTTGGTCTTATGAAAGTATAACGCGATTACGTGTATTGGGATGTATTTATTCCTAAACAAGCAGACGGGTTAAATATTACAGTTTGAGGTTCTACGGACAAAAAAAAATCCAAGACTCTTTATTTTTTTATACATATATTAGAAATACTAAGAAACGTTTTTTTTCGAATTTCGGGAAAACGTTTCAATTCTTTTAACATAGAATATGTTTTTTGAATCTAGTTTAGAAAACCCTTCCCATCTGTCCAATATGAGTAGCTTTACAGTCAGCATAGTAACAAATGCCACTATTACTAAGTTTAGGATTTCCACTTTTTTTAACTCATTTCAGCTCAACTCTACTATAGAACACCGCAAGTGGTTTGCTACGTTTGGTGACTTAGCAGAGGTGCCCGTTCCCATGGAGTAAGGTTTGTCCGTATCTTGGCTGGCCGGATGGGGAGAGACTTGTTGAGGGAACTTTTTGACCTATCCAACAGCACTCCCTCGGAACATCGCCTTGCACCGCAATGGGAGGGATGGATTCATAATTCCTTCACTCCTGGAATTAAAATTCTCAAAACATTCTCACTCCCAGATTCATATCCATCCTCCATACCTTTTCCTTTCCAGAAATTCCTCTGTTTTCTTTCCTAAAATGGCCCACCGAACAGCATCCCCAAAGTCGATGTTGGGCCTAAAGGGAATTATTTTCCTGAGGATCTCCTGTGTGAAACTATTGTAAAAAAATATCACAGTGGTTATGCAATCTATACATGGATAATTTATTGCATGCAAGAATTGAAAGAGGTGAGTTTGGGTGCGAAAATAATGTTGTATGCTTTTTAACAGTAGATCTAAATTTCTGTACTTCATGTCTGGGATGAAAGAACCAAACGTTTCTTTGAAATAATGCGTGAAGAGAATCCGAATGCAATTCAAATTTGTTCCTATACCTATTAAAAAAAATCATCCGATTTCTAAACTATCAGTCGTAGAAGTTTTTCACAGCAAGCAAGCTTGGATGTACCACCTGTGAGTATACTAGTTCATGAGGAAAAACAAAAGAAAAAATATATAATTAGTCTACACTTGGCTCACATTAAGTACCCAATGCAATGACCACCTTGCACGTTTGGAAATTTCTGAATGTACTACCATCCACTTGGGGGGGAGTTGTGAGGCGGGTTAAGAGTTAAGGCGGAAGGGCCTGTATGAAGTGATCTTGGATATTCCGATTTCATAAGATCTCAAGAAGTCGACGTCAACTACTGCTATAAACAAGTATTCCACTCTTGGTTACAAGTTTCTCGCAGGTGCGCCGTTGAGCAGGGGATCAATGCATATTGTCCTTTCGAACAGGCTGTATTAGTACACTACTGTAAAATACACTCGGCGCTTTGCGTTAAATTTTTAAATTCATTGAAAAGTATGATAACTCGTGATGGAAAAAAGGTGATAGTTGAATAAAATTGTCCTAGTCTTTCCTAGTATAATGAAGTCTTACAGTTCACCAATTATGAGCTACCGATTTTTCGGGAAACGTTTTTCTTTCGTAGTTCAGATAATTAAAAAAAAACAGGACATTAAAAGGGAGATCTATCGAATGTCGCCTTGCATTTACTAGAAAACCAACATACTTTTGATAAAGATAGAGGTGTCAAAATCCTCCATGTTTGCAACAAAGGACCAAAATTAGACAGGTTAGAGTCACTAGAAATTAATCGCCTAACGAAGAAAATAGATCGCAAATACGTCTTGAATAAACAGTTGGAACATAATGCTCAATCATCATTAATATACCCATTATAATTCACTTAGAATAATTTTACTTCAGAGAGCAAGGGTGTAATTTAAGTATGTAATTAAAAAAATGTGATAACCAAATATACGGATAACCCTAATAATAATAAAAACAATAGTGCACCAATATTTCTCGATTAAGCCCTAAGCAACAAGGAGGTAATAACCCAACATAACCAAAATAAAATATCAGTAATCACAAACCTTTTCAATTATATAAATTCATTTATATTCATTTGAAGTAATAATAACGATTTAATGTGTAACATCATTCGTAATTTTAATAATAAACTTTATAATTACCTATATGTACCTTAAATTAACAAAATAACTTATAATACCTTAAAATTAACAAAAAAAAAAACATTAATTATGTAGAGACAATGTTGTGTACCCCTACCTAAGTATGTATAAATACCGTAACATAAGAATTTCAACTACCAATCTGAAAATGTCCGTAATAGGATGAAACCGGTCCTGGTGAAATATAAATTAGTGAAAGAAAGTACAAAAATGTTTTAATTTCAAATTCTAATGAAAATAAGAATATTGTCAAAAGTTCCATTGCTATTTATCATACTTACGATATAAATAACGATAGTTGAGAAACACAAAATGCTATTTGCGTTTTCATTATAAGGATTTTATTAAGATGTATTTATAGTGAAAAACAGTAATAGCCGTTAGGTCTGGTCTGGCAGACTGGGTTTATAAATATAGCGACATATTGAGTCCACAAACAACAAGCATGCTCTGCTGCCATGAGGAAAGGCAGCCAGCTTTTTGCTTTACAATCATTGATGACTGTAACCTTTGCTTTAGTACCGTCTTGATATTTTTGTGTTGGAAAATAGACCTGATTTTTTTTGGTTATTTTCTAATTTCGATCACATTCATTATTAAAATATTTTTATGAATTCAGCGCAGTGTGCTGTAAGTATTTATTAGCAACTTCAATGAAGCGCAACACATTCATTCAGCAGGTCATTAAAACACAAAATAAAAGGAGAGAAGATTTAATTTGCAGAAAAAAAATTATGCGTATTCCGAGAGTGGGGAGGTCAGTTTTATTATGCATATTGGTATATAATTATAAGTACATTACACCAAAAAAAAGCTTTTAAATGCAAAAAAATTTTAAGTACAAACGAAAAAATGCTTTAGTGACCATTATAACTACATAATTTTTTGAACAAAAGGTCATAATAATAACATAAAGGCTGATACAGAAGACATGGACATGGTGATTGATTTTTAATGTAATAATTCGTATTGCACTTCTTCCTTCATAGTCAGTGTTTTTTGACAAAATTGCGGTGTCCTGCGTCATCTGTCATGAAGATTCACATTGCAAGGATGACCTAGTGATGAATTGAGATTGAGAAGGAAGCGCAACACGTCTTATTACCCTAAAATCTATCATCATGATGCATGCTTACGATGGCGAAAATCTTATACCCATCCATAATCGGTTCATTGATTTGAGATGGGTGTGTGTATCGTAATGGCAAAATAGAAATTTTTTTGAAAATATGAATTTTTGGCAGATTCTAGTCCTCCCAACATTATATTGTTATAGATTATGATTTATATCGATTCTGGCTCCCCGTTTCCTGTAAGCGGTGGGAATAATAATCCTGGGAGGATTCTTCCTGCTAATCCCGGGAGAGATCTCCCTGACCATTCGTTGACGTTGCAGTTGGGACACTTTGGTGTTGTGGGAGGCGGAGGGGGTGGCATCTCATCTTCATCCAGCCTGGCTGATGTCTGCAATATGCTCACTTAAAGCAAATAAAAAATCAATCAAATGTAATGCAGAAGATTACATGTAATTAAATAATTTGTTTATTTAAATGAACATGGGGTTTTTAAACACATATTCAATTACTTCTTCAAACTTTGCAAATATATTTTGTGGTGTCATTTTGAATAAAATGAAAACAAATAGCTTTGCAAAAACCACCTTACGATCAATATTATCAACATGTTTCGAAAACAATGTTTACTTCGTCAGGATAAGATTAATGTCAATATTAGTATTATTAATCTCATCCTGACAAAGAAAACATAGTTTTCGAAACATGTTGATAATATTGATTATATAGTGGTTTTAACGAAGATATTTATTTTCATTTAATGATCAATTTTTGAAGTAAAACTTCTTTACGTCCGCTTGACTTGGGGAGTAAGCTGGTGAAAGCGTGACGAGAGCGTAACGAAAAGTGTGATTGGGCGAGGTGAACGGAAGTTGAGAGGGAGATATAATTTAGTGAAGTTTTACTTCAGTCGTGTGGTCTAAAGCACACTCTTTTTTTATGGTTTTCGGCTATGTAATTAATGTTTTTTTTGCACCCATAAAATTATGTCCCGTCTTTTCGGCTTATAAAAATGTCAGATTTTTCGGATTGAAATTTTAAAAACAGTGCCAGGATTTCAAATATATTTCAGGAATAATTGCCCGAACCCGAAATCTTTCTTTTTTAAATGTGATAGAAGTGGACTGTTGCAGACAAAGTATCTCACCAGTAACAACTAAAAGCATTGTAAGAAAGCACTGGAACTTTAGAGCCATTTTAAATAGCCTACTGTTAATCTAGGTTTGTTAAATATGTAACGTAGTGGGAAATGTTTTATTGTCACTTCAGGTATAAGTGACTATTTATACAGAAATAATGAACTGTTGTTAAACGTTCGGGGGGAAGTGCCTTGCCTGGTGTATTATTATTTTTCTTTTTTAAAGAAAGACCAAATTCCCGGATTACGAATATACTGACAAAATGAAAATCTCCCACTACCACCAGACTAAACGGAAAATGTTGCTTGTCTTGACTTAGTCAATCGAGGAATTAAACACACAAAGCCTGGGTGGGACGTAAATTCGATTCCAACATAGCCATTTGCCTTGCCTTTCATACCTTTAAACTAATTAATCAATAGTTTTTGTAATGTTTTTTTGTCTATTATTTGTCTATCGTTATTTTTGTTAATTTTTATGTTAAATATTTTTTATCAACAAAACAAACGCTAAAAGAAATTCTTTTAGAAGCCTTTAGTATTCATACCTACCTTAACTTCTCAAAAAAAAATTACAATCAGGTACGTATATTAAATTGATTACAAGTATTTATAATTAATTTAATGGTTATTTATATGCGATAAATTGCTTTAGACTTGGACTAATAAAATATTATGGTAATTATAAATTTTCAGTAATGTTTCCTTTTTAGTACCAGTTTTAATATTGCGGTAAAATTATTTTTTACGTTGTAAAAAATATTTTGATGTGGTTCTTGTATTTAAATAAAATATGTAGTTAAATATTTATTAGGTAAAGAAAAAAGTGTCGTAAGATTATTTTCTCCAATATCATTTTTCATTTTCAATGTTAATTATTATCATTGATGAATTTTTCTCATTTTGTAGAAATTAATTTTTTTTTGACTAAATAACTTGACAACATTTGACATCTGACATTATAATAAGCCGATTTTTTTGTGACATTATATAGAAATTAGCTAGGCGTACGACCGTACCCGCAATGTGGTGATTAAGTAATTTATTCTCGATAGGAATGGTAATAAATCTCATTTTTTAACCTAACTTTGTGTTTTTCTTAAAAAAATTATTTACGGACGTAAATTTCGTTGACTTAATATAATATGGTCTTCAAACTGAAAATGCAGGGCACAGGTAATGTATTTAGATCAAATTATAGTCATTAATACAATTTAAAGCAAATCATAAGGTTAATCTTTATTTGGGTGGGAATAATTAAAAAAAAGACAAATTTTCAAGCTGGACAGTTTTATGTTTATTAAACATAAATTAAGACTTAGTTCAAATGAAAATTATTTGTTTCATTGAATTTTATTTTTTAAAAGATCAACAGCCTTTTTTTCATCGGTAGGTATAGTCAACATCACAGTAACCAAACCTGTTTTTAACATAATGAATATTTGATAAACAAAAATGGTTTTTTTTAACAATCTTTTGATTTACTTGTCTTGTTGTCATATAAATTAAACATATTTTGAAACAACAGTTCCTCGTCTAAATCCTATGACCGCTCGAAGAAAATACATATAATACCAAGAAAAATGTCACAACAGCATAAATGTTTCTTATCCAAATTTAGCATAATTTGGATACGTTTTAAGATTTTCACGGCCAAAAGCATTTTCGTTATTTGTTTTTGGGGTGTTATGCCGTGTTGCGCCACCTCCTTCTTTAGCCAAAAGACTTTAGGCTAAAGAAGGAGGTAGCGCAACACGGCATAACACCCCAAAAACAAAAAACGAAAAATTAGCATAATTTGTTTGAATTATTGTACTTATAAGGGAACTACTTATCTTTGTTTTTTTTTTTTACAAACAACCCTACATATGGGGCCCGTAAGGAAAATAACTTCCCTCGGGGCTTTTGTCATTTTTGGGGATGCTTTGTGGAGAGTCTTTTTAAGGAATGGAAGGAGAGAAAGTTCTGGGAAAACAAAGGTATGAGGGATTGGTGGGAATCTAAGGATCAGATGTTCTCCCCACACCGGCTTCTCCAGATCCGTCCTGCCACACAACTGGTGCTTTGTTTCAGCCGCCACTGTCACATTACCACTGTAATGTGTTGCACATCACTAGTAGGATGTTGTCTATGGTCTCTCTCTATCTAAAATATGTCTAAACGTCAAAGAATTAATAAAGTCAGTATTATAAAAAAAGTTCCCAGTGTTTCCTATAAGTCGTTCACAATAATAATATAATTTATTGAAAATATTATTGGAAACAGAAGATGCCGAAGCATTCGTGAAAGTCGCACTGGAGCAAGATTAGGTCAGAGTCAAGAGTTATCTTATCGGTCAAAAAATGTCAACAATCGTGCGTCAAATAAAGAGCGCCAAATCCAAAATGGTCAAGTCCATGAGGATGAAGTCAGTATGGATTTTCAAGTTTTCAATTCAATCATCATAGGTCACCATCGTTACCACAGTCAATGTCAAGTCAGTATGGATCTTCATGGGTCGCCGTCATTATCACAGTCGACATACAGTCTCAATTCAATCGTTATGGTTTACCATCGTCATCACAGTCAACATCATGTGGTCATATTATTCCTTGTGGATGATGTCGTCAACATCACCGCTTCAAATGTCCTGCTGTCAACGTCAAATGCAGGCCATTTAATTATTTTGGTCAGTTTGCATTATATTGCCTTTAAAATATTTGTCACAATAATGTCAGAAATTTACACACACACATAAAAACCCAAGGATGAAAGTGCTAATTGCTCTGAGGATTATTTCATTGGAACAATCAAAAATATTAATAACTAGCTGGTCCCGGCATGCGTTGCTCTGCCATTTAATAAAGAAATTGTTTCTCCCTGGGTGTCCTTTTCCATTCGTCCCGTTCCCCTTCCGCCTCCCCTTCTTCTCCTGCGTCCTCTTCCCCTCTCGCTTTTCCACTCCGTCACCTCCACCTTCCCTCTCCCCACTCCACTCCCCCCCCTTTCCCCGTCCCGCAAACCCCCGTCCCGAGTTCCCCTCCCCCCTCCCAGGTCCCCCTTCCCCTCCCGCGTTCCCCTCCCACCTTTCCCGCCTTCCCTCTTCCCTTTCCCGCTCCCTCGTCCCGCCAACCCTCCTCCCGTGTTCCATATATTCAATCCCAGTATATTCAGTTTTTAAACAGCCCGCGTGCCACCTTTAACAATTTTTTTCTCAAATTTCCATTTTTCATGTATATTAAATTAGGTACCTAACATAGGTACCTATTTAAAATATCTAAAATTCTTGATTCGATTCAAACTATTAAAGGAGTACCTACTTTAAATAAATTTTTCAACTTTTCAGAAATAGAATCCTGATTGAACAATCATTCATTATTTTGCAAAATGTCATTCTCTCACATGCGAAATGTCAAACGTGCGATGTTTTCTGTTATTATCTAATTTTCTGCGCAATTTTCTTAATTTTTCTCTACGTAAGAACCATCCTCGAACTTTAAGAAATATTCTAAAAAAAGAATTAGCGAAATCGGTTCAGCCGTTCTCGAGATTTGCGCTTACCAACAAATTTAGCGATTCATTTTTATATTATAGATAACAATTTTTCATGTCAAGCTTGGCACTTTGACGTAATAATTAATAAAACATTAGACAGTATTTTGGATACAAGAGCAGACATAAACGTCATTTTATTGTGAATCTTGTTAATTTTAATTTTATGTTACAGTTTTACAAAAAGATTTTGTAAAAGTGGTGTACATAAAATATCGTGACTTTTTGTAAAAGTGTGAAAAACTTTTTGTAAAAGTGTCAGGATATTATGGAGGTAGTAAAATACTGATTTTAAAAAAAAATCGTGAGCTCTACACAGGAGGCCCTGAGGAAAATAATTTCCCTCAGGGCCTATGTCATCTTTGGGGATGCTGCGTGGAGGGTTTTTTAAGGAAAGGAAGGAGATGAGAGTTCTAGGAAGGAAAAGGGTTTAAGTGGTGGATAGGAATCAGGGGTTCAGTGTGTCCTGGTCATCCGCCTCCAAGACCTAGACAACCCTCACCCCATGAACCCGGGTACCTCTGCTAAATTACCAAACGTAGCGAATTCATTACTGGTTAGTGTGATCTTATATCTCAAGTCGACACATACATAGAATGTCAATCAGTCAACTAGTAAAAAACTTATTGATTTAAAAAAAGAATACTTAATGTTCAAAAATATCCTAAAGCCGGGTACAGATTGCTGTAACGTAATATGCAATGTAACATGAAAGGAACATTTCATAAGTGTGGACGCAGCGCGCACGAACCGAGCATGTACCTACTCGCATCTGTTTCCGGCATGCGCGCGGTGAACATGTTTTAGTCTGCCGAGAACAAGTCCTTCATTGTTCGCGCGCGTTCTGCAGTATAGACACAAACAACCGTCCACACTCACGCTCCGCGCATACTGCGCGCCCCTTTATATTCGGCGGAAAAACCGACGCTTTGTAGATTGCTGCGCGCACGAGTTGAAATGCTCTGTTCGTACGCGTAATGTGCACGGTTCGTGCGCGCAAGGCGTCCACACTATGGGAATTCTGTTACATTGCATGATACATTGCGACAATGTGAACGGCAAATTCTTTCATTGCGTGTTACATTGCATGTTACGTTACAGCAATCTGTACCCGGCTCTACACAACATCATCTGAAAATAAACGACATATTTCAGGGACTCAGATGTCTACCACCTGTCATTGATGAGTCCGGTGCGTTGATCCTCTGATGAAACGAAGAAAGTCCATTTGCTTTATAATACAGTATTAGTGAGAAATTTGATCGCATCTACTAGAAGAAAATCATTGAAGAGGTTACTTTACCTTCAAAGAGTCAGGTAAATTGAGAATTTGTCTTTATCCTAGAAAATTGAATAATTGCATATTGAATGAATACTTTCATTAAAAAATATTAAAAAAAAAAAATCAAAACTGTTATTTGTTTGCTTATTTTTCACATTTAGACGCTTCTTCTGTATTCTGATCATTGATGAAGAAAGCAGTGATCTATATACTTTTCATAATCCATTTGAAATGTATAAGTCAACTTGGTCGAAGGTACAAGTATTTTTATAAGTCTACCGTTTGGAATAATTGCAGCAACAGAGACTTTTTATTGGATTATGGTAGATTTATTTGGTGATCTGGAAGGTATTTGAATTTTTTTCGATAATTTTCTGATTTATGAAGAAACTTTAGAAATTCAAAATATTAGATTAAGAAAAGTCATGGGAAGGGCTGGAGAAGTCAATTTAAAATTAAATAAGTCAAAATGTAAATATTTAGTCTAGGACCTAGAAAGTATGTTTCCTAGGTTATATTTTTAGTATCGAAGGTTTTCATGGCTGTAAAAGTTGACAAAGAAAAAGTCAAAGTTAACTTGGAATTGTCATCTCCAAAAAATCTCAAATATTTTTTAGATCGGTAAATTGTTTAGATCCGTTGAAAAAAAAGTCAAATATTGAGTTATTTATTGAAAAATAAAGGATCAAGTTATTTTATCATTTTGAACGGAGCTATTTCAGATGCAACAGTTTTAATTGATTATGATCCAAAAATACCACTAACTTTGTCAGTCGTTGCATTGAAATCAGCTATAGGTGCAGTCATTGTACAAAATAATCGTTCAATTGCATTTAGTTCAAAAATAATGACGCGAAAAATTAAAAAAATAATTATTTGCCTTATAATTTGGTTGTAATAAGTTCCATCAGTGTGTTTATGATAACAGAGTGACATTACAGACTACACTGCACTGTAGAGAAACAATTGGTGTGATCCGTGGCACAGGTATTGGTTATCCCAATTGTTTACTCAAAAAGCAGATCTAAGTACTTCTTCAGCTTTCGTGTATGATAAAATAGTCTAGATTTGTCGATGGAGAGTGATAGGGTTCTAATTTCCTACCTAATACCTTACCTAATTTACTTTTTTATATTATTTGGTCGCAGAGTAAGCTGAAAATCCTTATGTTTATTTTATTTATTTATTTATCAACGCTTTAGTGGGCTTTAATAAACATATTTTACATATTTTTTACAATTAATTACAGTATTTAAGTATAACATGATAAATAATGTATTTGTAGTATTCAAAAGAAAATAACACAGATTATAACACAATTGTTGGTAAAATGTTATTTATTTAAAGTAAGTTCACAGATCACATATAGTAAAAATAGTCACAATGTATCAATTCACAATAATAATAATCAACTGAGCAAGGGATCGGAGGGAACCTTGCTGTTTAGTCTTTGGGAACAACAAAACTGACTGTGGTTCTGCTTAGAGGGTCGTGCCATAGGACGAAGCGCAACTAAGGCAGCAGTCGGGGTCTGGTTGGTGCTTTACTTATGTTAGTAGAATACTCCTTAGAGGGTCGTGCCAAAGGACGAAGCGCAACTAAGAGAGCGTACTAGTCAAGAGCGAGCTACAGATGAACTGGTTTAATTTAGGGCTCGCAGCTCTTTATATAGGCCATTCCTTGTTGCGGTGCGTGGTTTATGTAGCGACTCGAGAGTAGGAAATGCGCAGAAGGCGTCTGCGCAGCCTGGTTCGCCTAGTTTTGGGTGAGCAGGGTGGCGCTGTACGGGGGAAAGAGATGGTGTAGTGGCAAGCGTAAAAACGGCGCGCTTCAAGATGTAAATAATGAAATTTAATGCAAATTAGCGAAGTACTTCATTTATTAAAATATTTATATAAGCTTGAAATAGTAAGTTACAGAAAGTTCAACATAGAAAATCTAGTGATTGTGTATACGCTTACAATATTAATTACGTGTGTTAAAAATCAATACATCAGAAAACATAAGAATGTTATTTACACGTAACGTATAGAATATTAGAGCCTAGATTTAATATAAAAATAATAAAAGTAGTACCGCTAAAGAACTACCACAATGTAAAATACTTTTTTTTTTATTAATAAGTCCTGACATAAAACCAAGTGTATTTGTTTAAAAGCTAAAATGTAAGTACAGTACAACCAATAAACAAAAAATAAATATACGATGTACTTCTTAGGTATAGAATATTCAAATATAAGGTTTTATGAAAAGAAGAAAAATATTAAAAGTTAATTATTAGAAGATGGAATCAAAACTTGCAAAATTGTCTACACCAAATCCCATTTTAATATTATAAAGGTGAAAGTTTGTATGGATGTATGTATGTTTGTTACTCTTTTACGCAAAAAATACTGAATGGACTTTAAAAATTCTTTCAATAATAGAAAGCTTCATTATTTACCAGTGATATAGGCTGTATATATTGGTAAGCTCTAGCGTTATGAATAAGCTGTGGCGTTATAAAATTATTTATTATACGTTTATTGTACAGACGAAACCAAAGCGTTGCTTGGTAACTATAAGTAATTGTTTGACGTGCGCTTTCATTTTGTTATGGACATTTGAGGTCTGTTCTAAACAAAATGTAGCATCGTTCTTTCAAAAAAATTAGAGTCCTTGCGAGAGCCTTGAAGGAGTAACTATCTGTTACTTATACCAGGTCGGGTAAGTAGTGGATCACCCCCAATGTCATTTTGTTAGTTTTGGTTACTATGGAGACCCCTTCGATAGTTAAAATTCAAATATAATGACGCAGAACTTTTAGAACAGTCTTCCGGAAAGTTCTAGAAAGTTCGATAGAGCTCTTGAAAGTTCTGGGAGAAGTGGCGCAGTACGTCGTAGAATGTTCGGGAATAGGGAATCGGGAACACCATTGTGGACTATTCCAAAACACTCTCGAATGTTGTCCTGAGCGAAGCCGGGTAACCTAGCTAGTATCCTATAAATAAATGATACCCAACTAATTATCACGCCTTTACCTCGCAGGGGTAGGCAGGGAGGACGGACCACCAAAAAACTCGGTCTTGGTATACACTCTTTCCCACATTCGTATTCATACATCGGCTCATACAATACTATTCTATTATTATGACTCGATATAAATTATAATAATGGATACTAATATTATAAATGCAGAACCCCCCTAATACTATGCAAACGAAGCCGGGGGAAAAGCTGGTAATGTACGGATACGTTAGTATCAGGACGTTACTGAGAGTATCTTCCACTCTGGAACGTGCCGCAAATATCCTTTATATTATTTTTAATTAATAAATTGTGAAGTATCATAAATCAATAAAATTTAATTTCTTTGCATATGCCGGGTTCGAACCCGTAACCTTCGGATTGTAAGTCGACCATGGAGGCCGTCAAAATTGAGAAATTGGTGAATAAATTGTCGGAGGAATTTGCCCAGCAGATTTTTTTTATTTTTTATTGTAATATAAAAAATATGAGTTACATATTATATACACATATATTTTACAAAATATTAAATTAAAGGTCGTTTCTGGTCATGTATACCTTATCAGAAAAGAGGGGCTCTTGTGCCTGGTAAGGGAGCCACGATTCTTACTTGAGTTGTAAGTTATAATCTGTTTTGTATAAAATATTTACTTTTTACTGTAATTTTTTTTGAAAAATTGTTTTATTTTATTTATTTGTTCTGAATGGTTGATGATACAGCGTAATTCAGAAAGGAGGTTATTATAGTTTTTTATGGCTTGGAAAATATAATGATTTTGCATTTGAGTTGTTTTAAAGTTAGGTGTAATAAATTGGTTTCCATTTCTCATTAATTTGTAAAATTCTTGATATTCTGTGTTATTTTCTTCTTTACACATTTTTATAATGGAAGCTTGCTTGAAAATGTCATCGACATTTGGTACTGGAAATAATTTAAAAAGTGATTCTGTTGAGAAGGTAGATTGTTTTTTATGATTGTTTTTGTTGATTGATATGTATATATATTTTTTTAAAGAAAGACAAACATTCCAGGGTTACGAATAACCTAACAGTGTTTGAAAATATCCTACTACCACCACAAAAAACCGAAAATGTTGCTTGTGTTGTGATGGAGGACTTAGCCAGCCGAGGAATCGAATACGCGACGCTCGGGTGGGAACCAAGCGCTATGCCCACTCAACCACTGACCGGTCAAATATTATATATTAATGCAAATCAGTTTCAACAATTCAGGGCCGTCAATTAAAGATATGTATATTTTTTTAAATTGTCTTTATTCATTGCTTCGGTGGTTACATAATTTGTAGATTTTTCGATCATCATGCTAGGCACATGCTCGTGTTATGGTGGTCGAGATAATAACTCATCAGTTAACCCTCTTCTTTGTGATCGTAAGGCCGAATACTAGTCTAGAAAAATAAATCAGAGGGTGCAATTTACGGTTCCATGACAGTTGGTCCGGCGATATTTAGTCCGACGACAATTGGTCCGGCAACAGTTGGTCCGGCCGACAGTTCGTCCGGCTGACATTTGGTCCGGCGACAATTGGTCTGGCGACAATTGGTCCGGCCGAAAGTTTAGAAGATGTTTTCTTCAAGTAAGTATGCAAAGAGGATATACGGCCGTACAATCAAAGTCGATATACTTATATCTGAAGGCATCTTGAGTGAAAATCCGTTGTAAAATTATTTTTACTAATAATTTCGACTCTCCGAAGTAGCATGCGGCAATCACAAAGTACGACATACTTATACGTGCAGTCGGCTTTGCAAAAAAAACGCTAAGATTCCTACTTGCATATAATATAACTTTTATATCTGAATATAACACAAGAGTCCCAACTGCTCCCAACCGTCTCGAGCCAGTGGCATCCTCAATTTTGGTATGGTGTGATGCTGAAGGTAGTGGGGAGGGGAAGGAGATGTGGAAAATGTACCTGGCTATTCAGATATAGTCATCAAACAAGGCTAAAGTTATTTCAAGTAACTTTACGATTCTGAATGAATACTGACGAATAGCATAATACGACATACTTATATGTGCAATATCTACTTAAGATTTAGGAGGCGGATATGTTTATCGCCATAACCATTTATCTAAACTTTCGGCCGGACCAATTGTCGCCGGACCAAATATCAGCCGGACGAACTGTCACCGGACCAACTGTCGCCGGACCAACTGTCGCCGGACCAAATGTCGCCGGACCAATTGTCGGGTTGCTTAAGTGAAACTAGAAAGTCGCTAGGTATCGCATTCTTTTCTTTTGCCTGTTTATTTTAAAGTGGTTTGAAGAATGGATATTGATTTTACAAAAAATAAAAATGATTTTTTTTTTGGTTTTGGCAGTTTTCGAACCTCCGTTCGCTGGATGTCTCTCTGGATGCTGAGAATCAGGCTCTCCATCGTGAATTTACCGCATTTTATTAGAACCGAGGACCGTAAAATAATATTTCTTTGTGACGCATTTCCGTTTCATCCGAATGTCAAATCGCTAACGGGGCTAAAGAAGTTTAACTTCCAATTTTTTTCACATTTTGTCAGTTTAAGTATTCAAGAATATCTCTTTAAAAGGATTTTTGGAAGTTCGAATTATTTTTAAAGTGTTAGCCATTTTATTGTCGTTGCAATTCGATCGGTTTAGACGGAATCTAACTAGAATCTAAATAAACTGGCGGTTAACAGGCTCCGACTACCTGAAAATGAATAGCCCTCTCTACAAAGAAATATAAGTTATATGTACTGTTCGATCAGTTTCACTGCCTGAAACTTAACCAACTACTACTTTGTTCGAAACGTTTGTCACAAAACCTCATGTTCTAATTGACCGATTTTCCTGAAATTTGACATGAATTTTCTATACATATCCTCTGTGGTAGGAACCAACAAAAAAAAATCACCATTTTTTTAAATATTCGGAAAAATTACAAAAAATAACCGAAAGACATAATTTTTTTTTTGAGTAGCCGCCATTTTGCGAGAATTTGATTTTTTTTTTAATTTTTCCTGGTTCCTACTATAACGACATTTGTAATGATAAAGACTCTACCTTTTTTATTTTTCAGATGACCAGAAGGATTGAAATCGTGGCAAGATGGATACGCTCTTTTTTCCCCCTCTACTGCAACAGCGTGTAACTTCATGAAACATATATGTATATATTTGTGTGAATTCTTAAAATATAAATCTTTTTTTTTTTTAAATGTGTAGTTAAAATATTAATTGTTTTTATTATCGACCTTCAAATAACACCCGAAATTCGGGCTTCTAGACTAGAATACCCCCGTTATAAGGGAATACTTAAAGTTCCAATGCACCAGACTAAACAATTCAAGTTTAACGACTGTCGAGGTACGAGCTACCGTCTGTTACAGGGGATGTCCTCTTTAATAATAACTTGAAAGATAACCAAGGATTCGTTATTTTTCCTCCCTGCACTATTCACGTTCCTTCCTTAACCCCTTTCTAACAAGAAGAAGTCTAGTTTCGGTACGTAAATTATTATGATTAATAAATTCGATTGGGATTTTCGTTTTAAAATTAATGTACCGAAGGAATTTGTTTTGTACCTTTTCCAGTGATTGATTTAGTAAATACTCTGCGAGTTCCATGGAGCACAAGACCATTTGAAGAGCCCAATCGAAGCCAATGTAAAATTAGGAAGGGTTAAATTATTTAAAAAAAAGAAATAACAGAATGTTTATGTCATTTAATACATATTACTAACAATAATTCCTTCTTTATACCACCGTAATTAATATTCATTACTTGCTGAAGTAGGACAATTTGCGGACTTAAGTGATCTTTTCAACGCTCCCGAAGAATAATGTCGGATATGCAATTTGTAGTTTTGAAGCAGAGCTAATTAAAGTTAGGTTCCGCATTTTTACAGCTTTTGTATATTATGTAATGTAGTATCGTTTTGATATTTGTCATTATATTTCCTTTCGTTCAAAATTCCGAAAAAACTTACTTTTAAATCAACAAAATAAGCCAATAAATAAGCCAACAGAACGGTTTTCTATTTTTAACAGTTCGGGAACAAATTCGGGACCGTTGATTTGTGTACCATACAATCAGTTTCAAATAAGCTGATCACGATTTTTGGGGTAATAAGCCGTGTTTTGCTTTCTCCAATACTATGTTTTACCAATGTTTTAGGTAGCTTTGAAGTATCATGACACATTGCGTTATATTCCCTTACAATGGACATAGCAAGTTTGTCCGAAGTGTTAGTTTTCTCCCCAAAAATCATATTACTTTTGCGACATTAAAAAAAATATATATATATATCCTGGCATGGATCAGTTCATTGGTTTGAGATTGAAAAGCCCACCAGAATTTTAAAAATTTAGGTTCGGTTTAGTAGGTCCTGATCCTGCATGTACAAATTGGTTGTATTATTCAATTTCGTCCATCCTGGTTTCTCATTTCCTGCTATCGGCGGGAGGGACGTACCAGCGACAGCAGACCAGCTGATCATCCGGGCACGTCTGGCAGTTGGTACCGCAGTGGCTGCAGTCGTCCTCGCCCCTTGTGGTGGGTTTTGCTGTAGTGGTAGGTGGAGGATATGTGGGCGTATATTCTTCTTCTATCCTGCCTGAAGTCAGCAACACGTTCACTAGAACAAGAAAGAGTCCGTCATTATTGACTTAAAATTTTAAAAGAAACACGAATTTTCAAACATACATTAATATCATAACAACACTATATTTTGAAGGTGATCATACCTAGAAAATAATAGCTTAACTGGGGTGTGATTAAAAAATTTCAACATAATTGAAAAGATGTATATCTCACCGAAAACCATAAGAATTAATAGAAAACAGTGGACTTTTAAAGCCATTTTTATGTGGTCACGAGTACTTCTCGGTTTGTCAAATAGTGTGTAATGCAGTTAAAATATTTGCGAGGAGTCAAAAATTAAGGTGGAAGTTACTATTTATTAAGAAACGAAGAAATGTTTTTAAATGCTTTTAGAGGAAGTGCTTTGGCTATTGTACAAATAAAATTTGTTTTTTTTTTTGCTTAGTTGTGGCTTTTTGGGTTTAAAAACATCGTTTATTAAAATTATCGAAAAACATCCATTTAAAATCTAACATTATTAGTTCCGCGACTGGAAACAAATTAGGCAATATGATGTGGTATTATTATTGAATGAAAATTTTAACATTTAATAAAATTCTTACTGCTTTTAGTTTGAAAAATAGGTGCTCCGACAACGCCACTTTGTATCTATTCATAAAAATATAAATTTCTTGTCACTTTGGACAATTTTACCACATAATTATTTATAATAGAGAAATTACATCTACGTAAAGTTAACTATGAAGTTTTAGTAAAAACTATGATTCGTTATTATAATAATTTAAGATTTCAAATGAAATTAAATTATTTTTGTAGAAAGCAATCACTTTGTGGTTTGACATATTTAATAAAATAAAATACTTTTTCGCCCGGTAAGCGAGAGGTCCTGGGTTCGAGTCCCAGATGTGTCAATATCTTTTTCTGATTTTTCTGTTTTCAGATTTTCGATTGAGTTTCGCTTATATTGTCTTCATTTAATTAAATATTACAATTTGAGGTTTAACTCATAAAGTTAAAATAAAAATAAAAATATTCATCCTAGACTTGCAGAAAAGTCAATTGATGTCGCATATTAAATAAAATGGATAAAGATTTATCCAGACACTATCTAGAGAGCATTTAGTTCGGGTTTGAATCTTGCAATCATACATAAAGATAGCAGCCAATAGTATATGCGTTAAGAAAAATGAAGATAGTGTGGGTGGTTCTTAGTCGAAGTATGATACAGTTAAAAGTGACCGAATTGGATATCGACACGGTGGCGCAGTGGTTAGCGCTTCGCCCGGTAAGCGAGAGGTCCTGGGTTCGTGTCCCAGATGTGTCAATATCTTTTTCTGATTTTTCTGTTTTCAGATTTTCGATTGAGTTTCGCTTATATTGTCTTCATTTAATTAAATACTTTTTTGTTTAAAACCGCGAAATTTATTAATTCATGAACCGACCGGTTTCGCTTTACTTAAGCATCTTCAGGGTACATTATTAGTTTGTCCAGTTAATCCAGTATTAATTTGTACCCTGACGAATATAATTATAGTTTTAAAAATGTACTAAGGTCACAACTTTAAAGTTAACAATGTACTTCACGTCATCGCGAATAAAAAAAAATTACAAGTGTGCAGTTCACACGCAGAAGAAGTGAAATCTCCAGAAAACTAAAGTAGACAAGAGTGGGGAGGCTACAAAGCACCGCACAAAGAGGAGACTGATTATTATTATAGAGTACATTACACCTACATATATTTTGGTCCGAATGTGATTTATATTTAGACATATCAATAAGTAACTTTTTTACATTAACTCCACATACAAATGTAGACATCCGCTGTTCAATGTGTCATTTCATCAGATGTGTGTCATTTCATGTCAGATCATCCGTCGCCAAGACAGGTAAGAAGGCCGGCGTGGTCGAGCGGTAAGACTATTTGACTCGCAATCGCACCGGCGTGGCAAATAAATTTAATTAATTTAATTAATTTGTGTTATGTCACAAGTCATTCATTTAAAATTATGTATAGTATATTGGCGATACTGAGAGTATATTCACAGAGTGGACGATTCTCTCAGTATCGCTCTGGTGTAAGACCACCGTTCAGAATTGGAACTTTGCTTGAAATTGGCTTTAGCCGTGTTTGTTGACCAGATATGAATAGCCAGGTACTTCCTTACGTTCATCTTCTTATTTCCTTCCCCACTCCACTACCTTAAGCCTCACAACAGAGGATGCCATAGTCTCACTGGCACAGACGGGAACATTTGGGACTCTTGTGCGGTATTAATATAAAAAAGGTAAACCTCACCCCCATGAGCCCGGGCACTTGGGTGACCTGCGGTAGAGGTGTTGGTTATCTAATCGTGTTTCAGTACCCATTACAGCCTCCCAAATTGTTAAAAAACAAAACAATTTACGAAAAGAACGTACTGAAAGATAGTTTTTGAGTTGAGTTTAGCATAATACTATTAAGCACATACCTTCCCCACTCTCTTAAAACACATCTTAAAAAAAGTTTATTAATTTTTTTAAATACGTAATTTTTCTTATCTCCGATGTATTGGAAAAAATTGTTTTTATGGTTCTAATACATTAAATGGCTATTTTTACTAGGTAACGAGCATGGTGGCTAGTTGTTTTCGACTTGTATTATTATATCTTAATGTATCGTACAAAATCAATTGAATATGGTTTTTACACATAGGTACATAAATACATAAAAGACTTATTACTAATAAGCACGAGGATACACGTTGTTTTTATCGGTTTAAACATTTATTATTACCAACGTGGTATTTGCGATGCATGGATGGCGACCTCCATGGTCGAGTGGATATGATCATCAACTATGAATTCAGAGGTTCAGGGATCGAATTTTTTTACGTTATGTGTGTTATTTCATGCATAATTAATGTAAGTGTCATCTAGCCCTCGAGCGGTGATTGACGTGGGTTTCTGAATACGAAAAAAAACTGAAGAACCAAGATATATTATTATATACACATACCTAGTGAAAAAAAAAACAAATTATGAAGCCGAGGAACCGGTTGATCCGCATTGACGGCTAAACAAAGTATTAATGATCTTCTTTCAATAAATTGTGTGAGAAAGTGGAAGAAAATTCTCAGAAGAAAAAATCTTAAAAGATAAAAGCCACGAATATAAATTTTAAATAAACTAAGGTCAATTTGTCTTCAGACTAGCATTCCAGGTAATAAATATCCAGTGATCAGATCATTTCTGGGTTATTATACAAATAAGCATGTTTGAAGTGAAAACTTTTTTAGCATCGTTGTGATTTGAAACCATGAAACGGAAGCGAGCGACACTAAAAGAGACAAACACTTACATCTGTGTGTTCACATGTAGCAAACACTTTGTGGAAATACGTAATTATAATAAACACAATAATATAACTTTTAATAAATTTATATAAAATAAATTAATTCACTCAGGCATCTATAAACTTAAATGTAATGATTGTCCAGCATTTTACATAGGTAAAACATATTCAATCAGGGTGGTCGAACACTTGAGACGTCTAAACAGTGTTGGTTTTTTTCAGAATTCGCCACCCACCCAATAGAAAAGATCACTCATTTAATAAATCTTCCGGAATAGATGTTACATAGAAATGGGATAGGTCTACGCCTTAATAATCGAAGCCCTTGAAATAAAAAAGTAATTAAACATATTAAAAAAACCTATTTACTTAATAAACAATTAGATTTTTCTAACACCCCCATATTTAAAATATTTCCATTACACCTGCACACTTTCACACCGCCCTCTTAGGTGTGAAAACCTCACCTAAGTTGACGTTCTCTCTCCCTCTTCTAATTTTCTTTTAAAGACAATGTATTTTTGTATTATGTTCAATTTTTTTTTCACCCCTGATGAAGGTTCATAATGAACCGAAACCGGTTGGATAAAGAAAAAATAAAGTGGAATTAAAACAAAGTTATATTATTGTGTTTATTATACTCACATCCATACTATATGTTTGTAGGATTTAGATTTAGATAAACATTAGCGGCCAGACATTCAGCGGACCATGAATCAAAGCTTACGAAATCCAAAAAAAAAAAAGTTTTTGTAAAATCAATGTCCAACCTTATACCACTCCGAAAAGAATAGGCAAAGAAAACACAAAAGGAAGCTGCATCTAGCGACTACGAAGAAGAAAACACTAATAAGATTACTAAATATAAATGAAAATGTGCACCTGAATTCGAATATGGATAAAATCATCCTTCACATCCTTGTCAAAAAAAGTGCTTCGTAGTCTCCCCGCTCTTGTCTATTTTAGTTTTCTGAAGGTTACACTTCTATCGCGTGTTAATTGCACACTCTGATTTTTTATAATATAAGACCGTGTGGTGTTGGTATGACCAACATTTTTTCAGACATAATTTTTATCAATGAATGACGAACGCTATAATTTCGTATGTTTTCGTGCGGTTTTCACATATGCTGATTCTGCGAATTGTTTTATTGAATACATTTACCTAAATAGACACGACAAACTTGGAATTATACACACCTATGGAACATGAAAAATGGCTTTAGGTTTTGGTGATTACCAAAAACAACGGTGGATATAAAAACTTATAGGTGTCTATTCGAAAGGGAATTATTCTATCGTTACAAGTTACAACGATATTCAAGAGCGTCCCAGTCTATTTAGTGATAATACAGGATCATTAAGGAGCAGTAGGAAGGGATTTGTAAAAATGAGCTTTGAAGAGTAATGGATTAAATGAAGGAAGAAAGACAGATGCCGTTTTTACTCGTTCATATGAGCTTTCTCACACAAAAACGAGGCAGAGAAACAACCCTTTCTCACGAAGCCAATATACTGACTATTGTGCCCGTTAAGTTTGAGAAAGTGGGATGCCGATGGAAAAAGACCCTACAAGAAGAATTCGCAGCTAAATTTTAAGGTTGAATAATAATTATAAATTAAGACGAATTTAATCATTTGGTAGGTAGGTACGTTTTAAAAAAATAAAACATTGAATATTTAGTATGGTATTAATTTGTGTAATAAATTTATTAAAAAAAAACCATTTCAAATGTATTTTTTAAGCGTTTGTTTCGTGCAGATTTTCTACAGCCAAAAAATGTTCAAGTGCTACATTTCTTCGTCACCTTTATTAATAATTTTGGAATATTAATTGTTTTCTTAGGCAAAAAGCATTTTCATTACAACAAATACTATAATTACATCAATTTTATCCAGAACAGACTAATTTTAATGTAATTTTTGAAATTCCTAAGGAGATGTTGAAAAAAGAGACAAATCTTTAAACGGCTCTTCTATATAATTTGTTATTGGTCAGATATTTCGTTTTTCCGGTACAGTGACGCCATTACGTAAATTTATTGATACAATATGGTCTTCTGATGGCTGTGCCTGCATTTGGGATCAGTATACCAAAGATCAATCAATTTACTATCGTAGGTTTGTGATAATCATTTTATTGTGAAGGATTTTTTTTTATAAATTAGTCAAATGACTTGAATTCTTAAATATAACTCAGCTTTTTCATTGTTGTTATTTTATATATTTGATTTAATCATCTTTATTTACAACAGCTGTACAACAATTTTATCTGAGAATCAGTTTTATGAAAATGACAATAGTTCTGACCAAAGATGTTGAAATATAAGGACATATGCTATGATATCCGCCCGACAGTCAGCGGATTACTATCTAATGGTGCTAGTTTGAATATGAAATTTAGTTCATTTTTCGAAGGTGTGAGGTAGTATTGGTTAACAAATAGTTTTAATACGGAAAGAATTTTTATTGGTTAAAAGTATCGGCGACACCAGGAAACACAGTCTCACCCAGTAAAAAACTGCCGATAGCTCATCTCCTTATATTTCAATATTTTTGATTCTGATCAAGATACATTCGAACTCACCAGCTCAATTCAAAACTATAAAATACAATCAATATCGCCCTGGTGGAATGACCGCGATTAAAAATCGAAACATTGCGTTACTTGAAATGGATTTAAACGTTATTGGTAAATAAAATGAAAGTGAAATAAAAACATGAAACTACATCTCAGGAAGGGGCATAGGTATGTGATCTCCAGCGTGTTAGGGAATTAAATAAATACAAGTATCTCATTTCCAATTTAAATGTTAAAGAACTTATATATTATTTTAATAATGTCAGGTACAATAAACGTAAAGTGAATCTACTCACCCTCAGGGACCGATTGAGGTTATACTATCTAGCTAATTCACTATATTCCTAACCGAACCGCGTCTCGTAGTTCGCCACAGGATGATGGGCAGGACCTCCAGCCGACCTTCATCTCGGCCAGTCCGCAACAGGATAATCGGCAGGACCTCCAGCCGATCCTCGTCTCCACAGATCGCATCAGGATAAACGGCCAGTTCGCAACAGGATGATTGGCAAGACAGGGCTCTCAGCAAAGCAGGGCTCCAAGGGAAGTGGAACTCCAAGGGAACGATGTTACGGGGCTTACGTAGCAAGCAAGCGGGACCGTTAGTATTCCCGCACGTGCATTTTCTCTCATACAAGCCGGTGAGCGGAATTATTCTTCTCCACGGGTTTACAGAGGCATTCTTATTATCGGCACCCGACAAGTACATACCGGCGCGTCTCGTGCGGCGAAAATACTCATACCGATCGCCTTGATAACTTTACGGTAAACTTCTCGTAATTTAAGAACTACCGCGGAGAGCAATCTCGCGACATTATTCATTTAAAACTTTGGTGCACTTTCGCATCCTGTATCAAAGATCGTTCCACATTAATTTTTACGTGCCAATCGACTGAAATTTAAAACTTCGTCCCTTTTAATAACTTAATACTATATGACTGTCACAGCCATGATCTGGCCCAAAAGATCATGCCGGCGAGAGTGGGTTCCATTCCCGGACCCGGAAAAGAAAAAAAAACTCCCCCTTCCATAACGACTTGTGTTGCCAGTCCTTCTGTTGTAACTATCAACAATTAATTCACTCAATAGTTCGTGCCGCTAGGTTCGACGTTATAAAGCAGTGTTCATATTTTAAAATAAGAAAAGGTAATGATTTCAGCACTGCTTCATAACACAGACACTAGCCGAACTTCCTTCACTACCCTCAGTCTCACCACCTACCCCAGTTGGGGAGGATGCCACAGTCCTACTTGCTCCTGATGATTGGGAGCAGTTAAGACTCTTGTGTTGTTTTCACATAATTGAACAAAAAAACCTTACGTTGACGGTTGTCTAATTTTGTTTTAATTCTTAGGCAGCTCTAAAAAAAAACAAAAATCTATTGTCGTTGGAGGTTGAAAAAAAACGAGTGGTTCGGTTTCATTTTATTCATAAGATTATACGGCCTTAAATAAATACTCACAATTTTTTTTGTTTTTAACATTAGCTCCACACAGGAGTTTTTTTTTACATTAAATTCTCCTCAAGGCCTACGTCATCTTTGAGGATGCTGTGTGGAGGGTTTTTTGAGGAAAGGAAGACGATGAAGTTTTGGGAAAGAAAAAAGTATGAGGGGTAGAGAGGAATCTGGAGGTCAGTGTCTCCAGGAGTGACGGACGTATGAATCCAACCTTCCCACTGCAGAGTTCTGAGAGAGTCCTGCTGGAGAGGTCAAAAGGACTTCCTCAACCAGTCTCCCGGTCCGGCTTGCCACGCAGCTGGAGGGGAGATGCATCCTCCGCCAAGACTTGGACAAACCACAAACAAAACCCGGTCACCCCTGCTAAGTCACCAAAAGTTACGAACCACTCGAGGTGACTTATGGAATAGGTGTTGGTTATCCAATAAAAGGTTTCCAGGGCGCGGGAGGCGGGACCCAACCCACCTCTCAATTTGTAAACAAAAGTTCGAAGTCATCGTAATTTTACAATTGAAATCAAAGAGTTGAGCTGCATTGAGAACGAACCAGCTCAATGAGAGCAGACCAACTAACCATTCTATAGGACACTTATAGCAGGTGTTGCCGCAGTGGCTGCCGCTATATATGTACCTAATGCAGTCGGGATCGCGCGGTGGCAATACAATACAACGACGTTTTTACCATTTCTTCTTCCTCTATAGCAGCGGTACATTCCCTGAAAAAAAAACATAATGCTGAAGGGTAATACAATAGTAATGTGCGAGGGGTGTGACGATTTTCCACAACGAAAATCTAATGAAAAGTGTACCTATCTAATAAAAAAGTACCTATTTAATAATGTAATGTTTCAGACAATATGGAAAAATTGCAAATTAACGACGGAATTTTTAAATGACGGCCTAGAACAGCCAATGGACAGCCAGAAATAATTGAAAAAAAAACGATGGAATTAAAGCAAATAATAATCATTAATAAGTTTTCTAAAAAGTGATAGAGTTTAGAAAAAGCAGTGGGGTATTTGAATAAAAGCGCCATTTATAAAATATTTATATTCCTTACGTACCTAACCCATAATATACATAAAATCGTGGCTGATTGTAAAGATTCTATGAAATATTATGGTAATATTTTATTACGCATTTGATTTTTTTTATTATATTGTTCATTTTAATTTTATATTTTAATTTAATATTAATTTCCTCGGGGTGATGAATTGTTTGGAGATAAGATTTGACTCTTCCTCGGGCGTTCCCGACTTCTTCTGCCATTCAAATTACTCTCTCAACACTCCTAGCACTATTAAGAAGAAACTTTGAAATTTTCAGCAAAATCAATAGAGTAGTTTTTTGTGTAGGGCACTCACGTACGATAGGTACTTTTATTTATATACAAAAGATAATAAATCTTCCAAATAATTCGAATAAGGATTTGAAAAAAATAATGTACATCATTTTTAAACGTTGATTATCCTGAAACAGAAGAAACAGAAATTGTCGACATTATATTAAAAGCTTTACAGTTTGTAATAATCACGAAGATAGAGCAAATGGGAGCCATTTGGGGTAGTACTTAGTTTGTCAAATATTTTATCCAGTTTGTATGGTTTTCTAAGAATTGAAACGTTGTGTGGAGTTGACTAAGGGGAAAAAAACATTTTAAAAACTGTTTAGGGAATGAGAAAGGCTTTGCCAATAGGATACTAAATATTTGTGAAAACGGTTTTTACAGAATTTACAGAATTTTACAGAATTTACCGACAATTTTTTACGAATTAGACCCTTCTGGAAACTTTATGCTTCTAGACGCACAGACAATTCAATCATTATATCTAATCGCATTTCAATAGATTATTGGTACATGTGATCTCGTAATCAGATTACAAATTAGAATATTGAGGTTCTATTTTAATAATCGTAATATGACCGATTTAAAGTCATTGTATATCAGTTTTGCGAATAGGAAAATTTTTAAAGAAAATCGTAGTGGTATTTCAGTACCTAACTAGCCGGGTGGTAGGTTTTATTCCAGGAAAAAAGATCTCATAAAGGGGAGAAATATTTTGAAATTAAAATCACTTTAGGTAAGGAAAATAAAAGCTTTTATTAATTTTTAAATCGTTTGTAAGAAGGTTGAAGCTACAACCCTAATCCTAAAACCATATTGAGTTTATTATCGACGCTCTTAAGACATGTTGCGTACTACAATGTTAGTCTAAGGTTGTGTATTGCAAGCTCCAGGGGATAATTATGTGGGTGTATCGATAAGTACCTAACCAAATTAATTTATTTAAAGAGAGCTTTTGAGAAACGTTCAGCGTGTATACCTTTCGCACCCTCTTAGAAACACAACTTAATGGATTTCGATAACATTCCGTATAAAATGAATTTCATATGGTTATTGGTTATTATAATTTTCAAAGAATTGGTGTGTGTACCTAATTAATAACAAGTGTGGTGATGAAAGGTAATGTCAAAATGTACGTTTATTATGATTGTTGTTTTGATGTGAAACATCTGTTGTCGCGACTATGGGTATAAAAACGACTCTGTGGCAAGAAGGGACGACGCTCTTGCACTGAACGATATTAATCTGCCAGACTCTTGACACGTCAGCTCTTAACGCCCGACCGCCAAAACTACCAACTGATAAATTGTTTTGTTATCAAAAATATAAACAGTTTTTACTATCATTTTACTTTCTTCAATTAAAATCGATATCAATGTTTCACGACTTCCAAGTGTGCCGTGACAGATATTGGTATACATTTTTTAAGCGAAAACTTCTTCAGCACCGCTGTGATTTGAAACTCTATGAAACGAAAAAGCGACACCAAAAGGAGACATATACACACATCTATAAGATTAAGCCTGTGAGAGAATGAGACTAATCGGTCTTCTCATTGCACTCTTGTCTTCTTTTGTTTTCTGACGGTTTTACTTCTACTGTAATAATATTCGGTTAAGTAATGTTAGGGTAGAGTTAGTTTGTCTACTGCGGCATCCTGAATGAATGGTAAATATTTTCATTTCGACAACTTCCAACGATAGGAACAGTTTTTGGTTTAAAAACATCGAAACGCATAATATATTTGAGTAGTCACAAACCTACCTGTCTAAATAGCCTGACCTCTCTCAGAATACAACACCGAGCCGTCACCGGGGAGCGGCCATCAACGGCTCACAAAGTCACTCCGGTCAAGACTTGTCTTGTTGGGACAGTAGTACAATACTCGGTCAACGAACGGTCGTCCGTCAACAGAGGCCGTAGTTGGCGAACAAAGGAACGGCTCCTAGGAGCGCCCTCACAGAACTGTTCTTAATGCCTGTTTGCGGGCGGCACATATTTGTCTGAACACCCTGGAGCGGTGCATCCAATACAGGGTTGAGTGAGATGCCTGGATTCCCGGAAACTTAACTAATTATCGGATTCAAAGGATTCAAAATTCTTCAATGATGTAATATTTAAGGTTACAAGGTATTTTGTATTTGTAGATGTTGATCAAAGTTGATTTTGTGGAGTGGGACTAGTTTGTTTTATTTTATTTTTTTACATGAGCTCCACACAGGAGGCTCTGAGGAAAATAATTTCCCTCAGAACCTGTGTCATCTTTGGGGATGCTGTGTGGAGGGTTTTTTTAAGGAAAGGAAGGAGAGGAAAGTTCTGGGAAGGAAAGGGGTTTAAGGGGTGGGTAGGAATCTGGGGTTCAGTATGTCCTGGTCATCCGCCTCCAAGACCTAGACAAACCTCACCCCATGGACCCGGGCACCCCTGCTAAATCACCAAACGTAGCGAACCACTTGGGGTGACCTATGGCGGAGGTGTTGGTTATCCAATAAAGGTTCCCGGGGCGGCGGTACCCGTTCCGGCCTCCCAAATTGAAATTTTGATTTTGGCATCAACAAATAACTTTCGTATTTGTTTTTTAATTCAAATTCTCGTTCTCATTGCAGTCCCGTCATGGGTGCAAATCGTTCACTGTAAATCTATTGTATTTTAATTATTTATTTATTTATTCACGCCTTGAAGGCTTTTAGGCGTGAATCACGTTATTATAAATTCATAAGTTATTCAGGAATATAGTTATAAGCATGTAGTAAATAACATAATAAACTGAACATTAAGTATATTAGCACTATAAGCAGGTTCAATATGTATTTTCATTATCATGAAAAGTTAAACAAAGGAGTTAAAAAGTTTAGTATAATTAACTTAAAGTAGGTAAAACAGAAGTATTAATGCACTATACAAGTAGTTAGAAATGTATATTTAAAATGTTGAATCTATTGAAGTGAAACTTCTTTAGCCCCGTTAGCGATTTGAAATTCGGATGAAACGGAAATGCGTCTAAAATGGTTCTAATATAATACGGTAAATTCACGACTACACAAGGGCCTCCAATAGCCCCGCGATATGATGCGCCCGACTCTCAGCGAACGGAGGTTCTAAACCTACCAAATCCATAAAAAATAAACATTTTTATTTTTTTAAATCAATATACAATCTTCAAACCACTTTAAAATAAACAGGCAAAAGAAAAGAAAGCAACAGCTAGCAACTTTCTAGTTTCACTTTTACTGCGTGTGAATTGCACACTCAGATTTTTATTAACTTAAACATGAATAGTTTGTTCTACAGCAAGTTTTAAAAAATGTAGCAAAATTAACAGAGCGATAAATATGTAGTACACATGAAAAATTTAAATAAACATAAAGTTTTTAATGAAAGGAATCTCCATTAAATTTTTACCGATATATTGTTGCTTCCTTATTTAGCTGCCTAATTAGATCAGTTTGTGATGATGTGAAAATATATTCGTTCCTTTTTCGATGAAATTGATTAATTTTTAATACCTCCGAATGCAACCGATAAATTGATGGTGATTATTTTCGTGTTATGCATTGTTTCAAACCAGTTCTTTGTTTTCGTCGGTGGGTAAAATTGGTACAAAAACAATATTTTGTAGTTTTAAAAAAAAAAAAAAAATGTTAACTCTTCCCTGTTTCGACCCTTATTTCGAAATGGTCTGCAAAGGTCCTAGGTATTAAAAAGCATTCATCGGAATAATAGCACACAGGCTTAAGTTGCGTCTAAAAGGGATCACCCAAAGGTGAATGTAGTGGCGTATCTCGAAAAAGTCCAGATAAAGGCGTCAAAATGTACTGCATATGTCTCAGCATCTTCCTAAACTACAACAAAACATTTTATCTTACTTTTTATAAAAACCGTAAAAATAAACCCCCCAATAACCTTAAAATTAGAATACATAATGCTAACTGTAATCAAGTAACAGGTTCTTCTTGCCTTGAACATGAAAAAGTTGATAAGATCAAATATTTGGGTTTATACGGGGTGTTAAGGGACGTACTTGACTTACTTTAACCAGTGATTCCTGACATTATTTGGAGTAAAAAATGTAAATGAAATTTTGGTCTCCGGTGACATTTTTGATGTTTTTTTTTTTTTTTCTACAAAAACATAAAAAAAATGGTAGTTGTTGAACAGTTGGAGGCGGGGTAAGGGGTTCGTCGGACACCCGGCTGAGTGACCAGTGACGACATGCGGAAGAATTTTTTTTTGTTTGATTTTGAACAAAAAAATTTTGAAAAAAAAAAGGCGTCAAAAAAGTCACCGGAGACCAAAATTTCATTTACATTTTTTACTCCAAATAATGTCAGGAATCACTGGTTAAAGTAAGTCAAGTACGTCCCTTAAAACCCTGTATATTGATACAAATTTAAATTGGCAAACACAAATTAATAATACCGTTTCTAAATTGAGATATCTTACGTATATTTTTACAGACTAAAATAAGTACTGAATATTGACAAATTGAAAATGATTTTTTTTTTCTCTGGTGCAATCTTCACTCATGTACGGAATAATAGGATGGGGTGGTGCGCTTGATGCTTTTACAAAACATTTACAAATAACTCAAAATTATATTATAAAAGTTATGTATAATAGAAAAAAAATGAAAACCGAATCAACATTAGAAATAATAATGTATTTCATACCCCCCAAAATGAACACCAAAACAATGCAAACACACAGCAGTTTCATTGGACCTCGTAATTTCAATCTTTTATCGAAATTTATTCAGGTGGCAACTAAACTTCCGCAATACATAAAAGAGTTAAAAATGTGTCTAAGCAATGCAGATGTTGAAACTTTAATTTTATAATTTATATCACTTTTATTTTTCACACAAACTTTACACTGATTATTACACTGAACACTATTGTATACACTTTTTGTACAAACTATTTAGACAAATTTTAATCATGTTTTTGCTTAATATGCCCACCGTTTTGTTTTTCCTAGTTACAAAAAATATATTTAACTATATTACCCACGCACAGGCTGCGCCATTTCTTTTATGATTTTCATAATACGTATACATAAAATGTAAAATTGGGAAAAATAAAGGATTAAAAAAAAAATCATTTATGTCTAAAGCATACGTTGAATAGGTTAGAAAATAAAAACAATACATTACATACAAAAATGTTAATAAGCTTAAACCGCGTTACTAAATTCAAGTATCGTGAATTTAGTATGAAATTATTTTTGAGAACATTTTTTCTGGTTCTTACAATCATAAATATATACATATTGTAATTTCAACTGTACTAATTACCAATCAGTAACATTATGCGAAAGAGAAATCATTGATATGTCAATATTTCTGAATCTCACCCAATTTAATAATGTACATAATTCGAGTAATCGTCTCCTAGAACTTGTTTTTTCAAATGAAGAGGACATAATAGTTAGAAAAGCATTAGAGTCTATCCTTCCCATAGATAACCACCATCCTCCACTGTCAGTAATTATTCCAAACAATTCAAAAAAAAGTAATAAACTCACAAGTTCTAGTTTTAATTTCAAAAATGCCAATTACACTGAAATTAATGATCATCTCAGCAAGGTAGATTGGTCATTTCTCAAGGAAAACAATATGATCCATAATATAGAATCATTTTATCATAAAATAAATGCCATTATCATAGACAGTATACCTTTAATTAAATTCAAAGAATCAAAGCATCCAAAATGGTTTAGTAAGGAATTAATCCAATTAATAGCTAAAAAAAAAGTTTTACACATAAAATATAAAGAAGAGAGATCCCTATCAAATTATATTGAATTCAGTAAAATAAGAAAAGATTGCAAATATATGTCAAAAATTTGTTACAACAAATACGTAAATAAGGTAGAAATGTCAATTAAAGGAGATACAAAACAATTTTGGAACTACACAAAGTCTTTGAAAAATGATGATATTAACATACCCTCCAATATGTGCTATGAAAAAAAAATAGCCAACGACTCTCAAAACGTAGCTAACCTATTTGCCGACTTCTTTAAAAGTGTATATGTCCGTGACTCAATAATAATCAGTGATTACTCGCCTAGTTTTTCCTCAGATCATAACTTAAATTTAGTCAATGTAATAATTGAATATAAAGATGTATTGACTCAGCTAAAACAACTGGATCAAAGTAAGAGCGGTGGTCCTGATAATATTCCACCTGTTTTCTTAAAGAATTGCGCTACCACTCTTGCATATCCACTACATTTTCTTTTCAATCAGTCATTACAAACAGGACACTTTCCTGAAAAATGGAAATACAGTTTCCTCACCCCAATATTTAAAAAAGGAGACAAAAATGAGGTGAGCAATTACAGACCGATCTGCCTTTTATCAACTATTCCAAAATTGTTTGAGAAACTTATTTTAAATAAAATCATTCACTGTATCAAGCCAGTAATTTCACCTAACCAACATGGTTTCACTTCTGGAAAATCTACTTTGTCCAATCTTTTAATTTACCAAAACTTTATATCCGAATCCATGTCTAAGAAGTTACAAGTTGATTCAGTCTATACTTTTTTTTTTTTTTTTTTTACATTAACTCCACACAGGAGGCCCTGAGGAAAATAATTTCCCTCAGGGCCTATGTCATCTGGGATGCTGTGTGGAGGGTCTTTTTGAGGAGAGGAAGGAATGAACATTGGTATTGAAGAGACCCATGTTGTAGGAAGGAGGAAACACAGAGGCCGGCAAATCATTCCACAGCCGAGCTGTTGAACATAAGAACGAGTCGAAGAAACGACCCGTTCTCATGTGACTAATGTCAACTGTGTACAAATGTTGGGCACGCGTTTGGCGTGTTTCCCGACTATGCACCGGTGCCGAAGGGATCAATGATGCTAGTTCCTCGGAGCATCTTCCATTGTAATACCGGTAGAACAAGGATAGCATTCCCACCCGACGCCTGTGCTCTAAAGATTGCAATCCGTCTGTTAAGATGGGAGAATCTATCAAACGGACCGCCCGTTTCTGCACAGAGTCGAGGGTATTTTTCAGGTATTTTGGAGCTCCAGACCAGAGGTGGCTGCCAAATTCAACCGTGGGGCGCACTTGCGATTTGTACAGGGTTAGCAGTTGTGTACTTTTAAAGTATCTGCGGGCCCTGTACAGTACGCCCAGTTTTTGGGAGGCTAACTTTACTCTGGCTTCGATGGAGCCCCCATACCTGAGCTGGTCACTTAGGGTTACACCAAGCAAATCAATGGAGGGCCTGTTCGGAAGATTGCTTCCGTTGAAAGAGACTAGATTTTCATTGCGATCCCTTTTAGACGTAATCAGACAAGATTGGGTCTTTGAAACATTAAATTCAACGAGATTATTTTTACCCCAAGAGAAAACACTCTCGAGGTAACCGTCCATTCTTTGCTTCAAAGCCTTACGAGCTGTTGGAGTTTGTGAGCCCTTTGGGGGCTTGTCAAACAAAAAGCTATCATGAACTGTACTGTCATCCGCGTAGCAGTGAATTGGTGCACATGACAAAAGGTCGTTGATGTGCAACAAAAACAGAGTTGGAGACAGAACCGATCCCTGCGGGACGCCAGCATTTATCGAGTGAGAGGAAGAGGTGAAACCATCGACTACCGTCTGAATCGACCTCTCCCTCAAGAAGTCGGCAATCCACGTACACAAGGATGCGGGAAGTCCGTAAGAATGCAGTTTGTTGACAAGTCCTCGGTGCCAAACCCGGTCAAAGGCCTTGGATATGTCCAGTGGAACCGTTTGGGTCTCACCGAAACGTTCCAGGCATCGCCCCCAAACATGCGTCACATACGCGAGAAGATCACCGCACGAGCGATTCCGCCAGAATCCGTATTGACGGTCGTTAATAATTTTGTTCTACACCTTAGACAGAACTGATGTGATCGCTATGGGGCGGTAGTTGGCCGGGTTGGAGCGGTCACCCTTCTTTGGAATAGGATGGATAACCGCTTTTTTCCAACCAGAGGGCACAGAGCCAGTCTTCAGGGACAGTTTAAAAAGCTTCGTCAAAATTGGAGCTATTTCTGCAGCGCACCTTTGCAGTACCAGGGCAGGTATTCCTGATTTCAGCAAAGCATTCGACAGAGTTAACCATGACCTGCTGTTAAAAAAGCTACACAAATTAGGAATAGCAGGGTATTTATACATGTGGTTTAACAGTTATTTAAGTAACAGGCAATTGGCCGTTAAAATTGATGGTTTAATTTCATATAAATTTATTGCTACCAGCGGTGTTCCCCAAGGATCACATTTGGGACCAATTTTATTTTTAATATTTGTGAACGATGTTCTTTCTATTTTCAATGATGTCCAAGTTTTAATGTTTGCGGACGATATGAAAATATTCAAAGCCATAAGAAATATCAATGACTGTCAAACATTGTCAAATAACTTGCTTAAACTTTTTGTTTGGTGCCAAGAGAATTATTTACAACTAAATATAAGTAAATGTCTAATTATGAGATTTCATAGAATAAAAAATCCAATAATTTACGAATACTCCATCAATGATGTAATGCTAACAGTTGTAACCGAGGTGAATGATTTGGGTGTAAACTTTGATCAAAAACTGAATTTTATAAACCATATTGAAATTACATCAAATAAAGCTTTGAAAATGTTGGGCTTTATAATAAGAATTTGCAGTCAATTTAAAAATATTCAAACCTTTAAAAATTTGTACATGTCTTTAGTTAGGAGTCAAATTGAGTACAACTCTACAGTATGGGCACCTAGCTACGCTAGTCATTCGCTCACGATAGAAAGAATTCAAAATAAATTCTTAAGATTTATTAATTTTAAAATGGGTATTACAAGGGATTGTGTCAACTATGATTATCTACTATGCCAACTCAATTTATTAAAATTATCTGAACGTAGAATAGTTAATGACCTAACATGTTTATATAAAATCATAAATTCAATAATTGACAGCTATGAACTATTATACTTGATTTCTTTTCATATACCTCGCAAACCAACATCGAGGCAATATCTACCGTTCTATTGTGATAACTAATAATAATAATAATAATAATAATAATAATATTTATTTCACATAAAATTATACAATGAAACATATATGGAAACTTTGACTAGCCAACTAGGAATGGATCCTGTTTTAGGCCAGTCAAATTGACAAATTTAGTTCATATCATAATTTCATATTACATTGATTAATTATATAAACATATTATTTATTGAATGAAACAAGTGTTACGATTGAATTCCTCGTAGAAGCTTTAGTTAAAAACTACAATTTTGAACTCATAAAAAAAGAAGAATAAGCGAAGAGAAAAAACAATGTCTTAAAGTACAAATTTAGTATTGAATGCTTGTTTAACAATAGATAAATGTTTGGTCATTTAAATCGCTTGCAAAAATTGAGAATCGAGACATTCTTCAAGCGTGATGACAATATCCATATTATAATTAACGTGGATGTTTAAAAGTGATTACAAAAAATAATTATAATTATAATTAACGTGAGTGACTTATCCCTTAACTTTACTAGCGGGTGAAGAAACTCAAAAAGAATGTGACTCGAAAAGGATGCAGCAAATGAATAAAAACAATTTGTATATAAATATTTCATAAGTTAGCTAGTGTATAAATAGTGACATGACAGAGTGGTTGATAACAAATTGTATTTATTTCCCTTTCCTTGCTTCATTTTTTCATCCTACTAAGATATTTTCCCTTAGAGCACTTAATATAAAATAAAACCTGTAAAGTAAATAAAATCCAGATGGTAATGTTAAAAAGAAAGATCACCGCAGGACTTGAATGTAGAACAATGGGAAGGGTATTGATAAAATAATAGACAATTATGTTCTGAAGTTATAAGTACGTGTTTTTGTAATATTACGTATAGTACGCAATTTTGTATAAATTATATTTGTACGTATAACTCCAACACAGAATCACAATTGTATACCCCCGCTCGCCGCATACAAAATTTGGGAAATGACTATAAAGATGTTGTTGACATATTCAACACACCATTCACCAAATATAAGCAAGTCATTACCCAATTTATATTGAAAAGAAGAATACATATTACATACAACAATACAACCTTTACATAGTCTTGGTAACAAATACTTATACAATATGGATGTTTTGATAACAATTTTTAACTTGGCAAACTTTAAACGCCGTTATGTGCCAACTATTTCAACTTGTTTCATTAACTATTGTGAACACAAATTTTATGCACTTTTATTAATATTATTGTTGATATGGAGGATATTAGAAAATTATCTAATACTAGCTGGGTTACCCGGCTTCGCTCGGGACAACATTCGAGATAGTTCTGGAATACTTTGCATCTTGTATTTTATGTAACCTTTATTTTATTTTCTATATTTTATGATATCTGTATTTTGTCAACTCTTTATTTTGTTTCTAATAAAAAAATGTACTGCGTTATATGTAAAAGCCCTTTGGGCGTTTAAATAAATAAATAAATATTTAATGTACTCCGAAAAACCATCTATGTTTGTTTACATATTTTTTTAAGTGAAACTTCTATAGCCATGTTGTGATTTGGAATTCGGATGAAACAGAAATGACACATAAAAGCACCTGCGAAGCATCAAACTCCTACCAAGGCTTCTTTTGGTTGAGATATAAAACGGAAATGACGCTAGGTCTGTGCTCATTGCCGCTATGATTATGACCTCACTTTTCAAGGCCCCTTGGTTCTTCATTGGTTGAGATTGTTTTGGTAAAGTTTCGCTTCTGGCGCGTGTTAACTTCACTCGAATTTTTTTAGTTATTGGGGAATTTGTGTGCAGATAAAATCGTTTTTTTTTAATATATACAGGCTATCAGCTCTGTATATATATAAATATATTTTTTTATATGAATACCGCACAAGAGTTCCAACGGCGCCCGACTGGAACCAGTGAGACTATGGCATCCCCAATTGGGGCATGTTGTGATGCTGAAGATAGTGGGGAGGAGAAGGAGATAGGGAAGGGAAGGTGGGGAAGTACCTGGCTATTCAGATCTGGTCACCAAACATGGCTAAAGCCATTTCAAGCAACGTTTCAATTCTGAATGGTGGTCTCACACCAAGGAGATGCTTAGAGTATCTTCCACTCTGTATATACTAAAAAAGTATAGTATAAGTTTATACAACGTCGCCTTAGTTCTTAATTGTCCAAACGACCATTAGAAAATTTTACATGAGGAGAAGGTTTTCTTTCATTATTTCGATGAAATATTATGATAGGTGTTTAAGATAAAGCTATTTCCGTAAAGGTAAAAGTCTCATTAGTTTAAATAATTCTTAGTTAAGTGATTAACTATTTATTTTTATACTTTATTTTTAATTTTAAAGTGAAGATTGAACCAAAACTAAAATGGTCGCTTGGACAATTAAGAACTAAGGTGACGACAAGTAGATATTTTAAATTAAAAATATTTGTTTTCAGGGTGTTAAGGGACGTACTTTACCTTTACTGACAATATTTCAAGTATCATTTTATTTTAAAGTATTATTTTTTACCCCAAATAATGTCGGGAATCACTGGTTAAAGTAATCAAGTATGTCCCTAAATACCCTGTATACATATCCCACTGTAATTATTTATTAGTTTCTCAATAAGATACCTTGCACAAAATCCTGCCTACATGTCTCCATGCAGTGCTTTCGACATTTTAATGGGGAAATAATTGTGAAATTTCAAATTCAAGTGATATTGCAGCACAAACAATAGTAATTGTTCGACGAGTAATTTTGAAACGGAATGTTGACGAAGGGGTGGCACATATTTTAGTTCAGAATTCCGCAGAAATCGAGGATATTCTGGAACATCTTTAGTATGCTTCCTTTTCCATCTGAATTTTACATATTTACTAAAATTTATTCTTTGTTATCTAACCACAGAGCTACCTTTGGTTTCTGTTTCTAGCGAAGAAGAGCAACCATTTTTAGTTTGCGGTTCAAACGAAATGGTTACCTACTCAATTAATGTTAACTAGTCTTTTGTTTGCTACTTCCCCCGTTGGTAAATGTGAAAGGAAATAGATGCACATTCTTGAATTTCCTCATTCCCCACTGTTTCACGAAAATTCTATTAAAAAAGACTTTACAGAACAGTCTTCAACTAACTTCTTCAGATATGATTTTAGATTTTCACGTCTAAAAGTATTTTCGTTATTTATTTTTGGGGTGTAATACACATTTGCCCTGTAACGTAACCGTAACGGTGACCCTACATTTGATCCGGCGACATTTGGTCCGGCGACAGTTGGTCCGGCGCCATTTGATCCGGCCGACATTTGATCCGGCCGACACTTGATCCGGCGGACAGTTGATCCGGCGGACAGTTGATCCGGCGACAATTTCGGATCCTTTAGAAGATTTTTTCTTCAAGTAAGTATGTAAAGAGGATATACAGCCGTACAACCAAAGTCGATGTACTTATTATATCTGAAGGCATCTTTAGTGAAAATCCGCTGTTAAAATATTTTTACTAACAATAATTTCGACTCTCCAAAGTAGCAATCGGCAATATAAAATACGACATTCTTGAAATACGACTACGAAAGTAGAAATCTTTTACGGTTTTCTTGTTAAACTGACTGCACGTATAAGTATGTCATATTTTGTATTGCCGCATGCTTCTTCGGAGAGTCGAAATTATTGTTAGTAAAAATATTTTTACATCGGATTTTCACTCAAGATGCCTTCGGATATAAGTACATCGACTTTGGTTGTACGGCCGTATATCCTCTTTACATACTTACTTGAAGAAAAAATCTTCTAAAGGATCAGGCCGGACCAATTGCCGCCGGCTCAACTGTCCATCGAATCAACTGTCCGCCGGATCAAGTGTCGGCCGGATCAAATGTCGGCCGGATCAAATGTCGCCGGACCAACTGTCGCCGGACCAAATGTCGCTGCATCAACTGTCATGGAACCACTGTAACACTGTCCGAAACATTGGTTAAAGAGGTATGTAGAGCAACACGGCATAACAACTAAAATAACAAAAAAAAAAACAAAATATCCAATTCACACGCGGCAGAGGTGAAACCTTCAGAAAACTAAAGTCGGCAAGAGTGGGGAGGCTACGAAGCACCGCACAAAGAGGAGACCGATTTTATTATCTCATACTCTCGCAGGCTTAATCAAATATATGTATGTGTTTGTCTGTTTTCAATGTCGCTATTTTTCATTTCATCGAGTTTCAAATCACAACGGCGCTAAAGAAATTTTTTCTTCAAAAAAATCTTCAAACTTGTCAAAAATGCATTTACTCGTTTCATAATTATATATTTAACTTTTATAGTGAAATTAAAGAAATCTGATGTTATTGCTGTAAGCAACATTTAATCTGCAACAGAAGCAGATTGATTCTCATAACCTTGGTGGAAAATTGTAAGTGATGCTAGCAATTTTGGCCGTCGGGTGAAAAAAGTCATCGTGGGTTCAATTCTAGCCAGCCCACCGTCATTGCACAAGTAACATCTTATAATGATGTTAGTTGGAGTTCTTGAAGTGAAAATTTCTTTAGCACCGTTGTGATTTGAAACTCGATGAAACGGAAACGAGCGACACTAAAAACAGAAAAAACACCTACAGCTATAAGATTTAGCCTGCGGACGAATAAGATAGCAAAAAAATTGTTCCAATATAATATGATAAATCTAAAGTCCCACAGTGTAGTTGCATAAAGCGCCTGAAGAACCTCAGAGGCCAGACATTTAACGAAACAAAGGATCGAATCCTATGAAACTGAAAATCAATATCCAATCTTCAAACCACTCAAAATAAATAGGCAAAATAAAACACTAAAGAAAGCGACATCTGACGATTCCGAAGAAGACAACACAAATACTAATAAAATGACCAAAGGTATAGGAAAAGTTGCATTGGAATTCGACGACAAAAATTGGAAAACATAATCCTTCGCATTGATTAAAAAAAGTGCTTCGTAGTCTCCCCACTCTTGTCTACTTTATTTTTATGAATGTTTCACTTCTAGCGCATGTGAATTGCACTGTCTTGGTGTAGATTCACCATTTTCCCGCTTGTACTACGAGTTTCCGGACACCGTTTAAATGACCTGCTGAAGTATACTCTTTCTTAAGTTGCGGGTAAAGTTTCTATTTTAAAATACTGCATAACTTACTTACATTACTTACATTGCATACTCGTTGTAATCTTTCTAGTAGATATTATTTATATTTTCCCCACACCGAAACGCCTCCTCTGTTTTGCTCACTTTATAATTCGGTGGATCTATTCATCCATTCGCGGCTTCTATCCGCTGTCATATTTCTCTGCCAGAGGTGTTACAGTTAAAATCCATCCCTTCTACATTTCCATCCTTTATTGAACTCTGTCCGGGACTGACACTTTTTTAGTTACATTGAAATAACTAAACAGTATTTTTTCCGTTCCAACTACATAGTTTATTTGGTTCGGATGAAAAACAAAGTATTCCGCTTATTTCGGAAGAAGCAAAGATTCAGAACGGATTGTTTCACAGAATTTCAAAGTTAATTAAGTTTTTTGAAAATTTGTTGTAGTCATTTTTTTGCTTTTTTTGTTTTATGTGAATCCCGCTCAATAAAACTGACTGCTCCCGTCTGGGTCCAGTGAGACTATGGCATCCCCAAAGGGTACGTTGTGAGGCTGAAGGTAGTGGGAAGAGAAAGGAGATGGAAAGAGGAAGGTTGGAAGGTGCCTGGTTATTCCGAACTAATCACTGAATACGGCTAAAGCCATTTCACCATTGGTGGTCTCTACACCAGGGATACTGAGGGTATCTTCCACTCTGGAACGTGTCGCAAATGTACTATACGTATTATTTTTAAATATTTAATTGTGAAATAACACAAATGAATTAATTCAAATTTCTTTGCGCAATTTGAACCCACGACCTTCGGACAGTCGAGAACCTTACCCCTCGACCACGGAGGCCGTCACAATCACTACGAAAGATGTATACAAAAGACGTGTTATTTTCATTTTTTATTTTATTTACTATGATGTTATCAATGTTTACATTTCAATTTTTAACCTAACTGGGACTTTTTTTTACATTAACTCCACACAGGAGGCCATGAGGAAAATAATTTCCCTCAGGGTCTATGTCATCTGGGATGCTGTGTGGAGGGTCTTTTTGAGGAGAGGAAGGAATGAACATTGGTCTTGAAGAGACCCATGTTGTAGGAAGGAGGAAACACAGAGGCCGGCTAATCATTCCACAGCCGAGCTTGTTGAATACAAGAACGAGTCGAAGAAACGACCCGTTCTCATGTGACAAATGTCAACCGTGTACAAATGTTGGGCACGCGTTTGGCGTGTTTCCTGACTATGCACCGGTGCCGAAGGGATCAATGACGCTAGTTCCTCGGAGCATCTTCCATTGTAATTACGGTAGAACAAGGATAGCATTCCCTTCCGACGCCTGTGCTCTAAAGATTGCAATCCGTCTGTTAAGATGGGAGAATCTATGAAGCGGACCGCCCGTTTTTGCACAGAGTCGAGGGTATTTTTCAGGTATTTTGGAGCTCCAGACCAGAGGTGGCTGCCAAATTCAACCGTGGGGCGCACTTGTGATTTGTACAGGATTAGCAGTTGTGTACTATCTGCAGTATCTGCGGGCCCTGTGCAGTACGCCCAGCTTTTGGGAGGCTAACTTTACTCTGGCTTCGATGGAGCCCCCATACCTGAGCTGGTCACTTAGGGTTACACCAAGCACATCAACGGAGGGCCTGTTCGTAAGATTGCTACCGTTGAAAGGTACTAGATTTTCATTTCGATCCCTTTTAGACGTAATCAGGCAAGATTGGGTCTTTGAAACATTAAATTCAACGAGATTTTTATTTATTTTTATTTTATAGAAAGATACAAAAGAAACTACAAATTACATAATAAGAAGCTTTGCCTGTCCAACTAGGAAAGTTTCCCGTTCCAGGACAGACAAATTGACAGGTTTAGTTCATATTATACATTACATAATTACATAATATAAAAAAATAGAAAAAGAACCTGGTAGCATATAGTATATTCGGATATGCCGAATTAACCTGATAACATATAATATATTCAGATTTACAGTCTATGAGATAAGTAGGTAAGTTAGTAGTATTGAAAAGTGTAAACCAAGTACCTGATAACAAGTTGGAGGAATCACAACAAAATTTGCAATATAAATTATACAAGATTATAGCGGGACTAGCCTGTGTTGAAGTTATTAATTTGATAAAATGTTAAAAATATCATTATATGAATATATTGAAATAACAATATTGTTACATTAATGTTTGGTGATCACATGGTTATTTTTAAAATGATGAAAAGAAAAAGAAAATGATGTAATAAATTACACTAATAATTTGGAAAGGACAAAGAGGAAAAAAATCTTGGCAATTCTTGGCTATAACCGGTAAGTTTTATGCTGCAAGGATCGTATTCTTACAATTACTTGATTATCTAATAAACTAGTAATTCAATCACCTCTGCGAAGGTGCTTTAGATTGAATTGTAAGTAATGCTGTAAACGGTTTATTTCATGGTGCAAAGGGCACGTCTTTTCTTTATATGTAAATACTTGATTATACAATGCATAATATTCTTAGCACTTGATAATCCAATTCAATTTATACGTTTTTCGTTGCGTTATATTATTCTAATGCTAAATAATCCAACGTTTGCATGCATTACATTCTAAATTCTTGATTGCCCAATTAACATATATTTTATGTAGGCATAAAGGGCGGATGCGTTATATTCTAAACACTTGATTGTCTAATGTATGGCACAAAGAGCGCATCGTTTATAACTTGTCGCAAATTCGGCGCGCCCGAGTCCCTTCCGCATAACGCAGTTAGCGTCGAATTTCGCCTCCTACCGCGCAAATTTTCAGAAATTTCGGGCAAAGTTTGAGCGCCAGGGGTGCCCCAGACGCGTGGCTTAATTCTCAGCTGACCCTTGAATAGATAAAACAATGAGTAGTGCCGGGTAATGAATAGTATGTGTCCGCGGACAAAGGCGCCCAACGCTCGGTTGCACTAAATCACAATTACATGGCGGGCGACGTCAGCGCGCACAGCCCTGCAAACACAAATTAAGGGCTGTGTACTTGTGTACCTTTTCAGCGCTAAATAGGGCACAATGTTGGGGATAAGACGTGTGATTACCCTCAAAGATTATGACTTGATCAACGCGGTGTTTGGAGCGTTTTTAATAACATATTTGGCCTGAATTTCAACAGCGTTACGATTTACTCGACAGCTGGTTTCACTAGATAAAAATAGATTTAATTTTATTTTTCCTCATGAACCAGTTATTTGTTAAATATATTCAAAAATTAAAATTTGCAGTTGTATCTCGTTTTCGTGAATTAATAATAATATTAATGAAAATAAATTTTATAAAATATATTATTATTAATATTTTTATATATATTATGATAAAACTATACTAACAGACAGAAAAATTAGTCATAATAGAACTGATACAGTAGTGCATGACAAAATTAAAAAGAAATAACTTATATCATTGATGTAGCTATTCCAAATTCCTGTAATATTCAAAAATCTGTTTCTGAAAAAATAAGAAAATATACAGATTTAGGAAATGAGATTGAAAGAATTTGGCATTCTCAGACTATAAAAATATTACCATTTGTTATTTCGGCTACTGGCATTAAACTTACGTCTCTCATTCAAAATATAGGCATAATTTATTTATTTATTTGTTCGTTTACGCCTTGATGGCTCTTACATATAAAATAAATTGTACAGGAGCATTATAACAAGTATTCAGTATCATAAGTACATAAAATGATAAACAGAGCTAGAAAGACTTATGTCTTTCTAGGTAGTAGGCCTAACATAAGTAAGTGTCAGTATTCGGGTAATTGTTTACAAAGGAGTTCAACCAGCGGATTCGTATTTGGGCTCACGCTACATTAGATTCAATAATTATTGTCACAATATCACACAAAATGTGATTCCAAATATACTCGAAGCATACCGGTATTGCAGTGGTGTAAAACATTTTTAACGATTAATATAAAAGTAGGTAATTTTCTTGTAATTATTTTTATTTTTATCTTTTATTATTATTTTTTTTGCTATCATAAATGTACGTATGTTTGTTATTATTATGAAAAAGAAAAGAAAAAATAAAAAAATAAAAGTTTGTTACTGTTAACAATGTGAAACATTTAAGGATTTTTGCGTTAGTTTGTTATTATCAGGAAAAAAATAAAATCAAAGGTACACAACAATTAATATATGTATAAATAAGTAAGTAGGTACTATGAAAGTAGTAACAGAGGAATGGGTATTAAATTTGTTTCTGTTAACAATCTGGAACATTTAAGGATTTTTGCATCTGCATACATATACGTTTTTTGAAGGAAGCGATGTTTTTATAAAAAAATATATCCACAGAGCAAGTTTCATTCCCCACACGATGCAATCTCCGAAGACAAGAGTTAAACATAAAATTAGTGCGAGAAGCAACTACGTTAAATGGAGCATGGAGTCTGGTGTTATAATTTTTAGGTACTTGATAATTTATCATGTTCACAAGTTCAGGGCTATCCAAATATCAAATATTTAATTTGTAATTTATAAGCCTTAAAAATTTATTTGTACGTTTTCAATTTTTTATGAATGTACATTGTATAATGGCGACCAGAGAGAGGAATTATACTCAAGAATGCTTCTGACTAGTGTTATGTATAGCGTTTTGAGTGTATTAGTATGCATTAGATCTTTGGACGATCTTAACACAAAACCGAGACATTTAAGTGCTTTATTCGTAATTGCATCAATGTGGAGGACGAATGTCATCTTGTTATCAAAAACGACACCCAGATCCTTTATTAATGTTACTGTAGAAAGATTCACATTGTTAATGTGATATTGAAAGAGTATTGGATTTTTTTTTTGAGAAAAACTTATAGATTGACATTTCTTAATGTTTAAAAATAAATATTTTTAGTTACACCATTTATATAATCGATCCAAGTTGTTTTGCAATAAAAGACAGTCAATTAAATTTCTTATAATAGTGTATATTTTCAAGTTATCAGCAAACAATAGGAAATGGATACCTTCAAATATTGAAACAATGTCATTGATAAATAGCAAAAAAAGAATAGGACCTAAAAGAGAACCTTGAGGAACCCCACTTGATTTTTTGTCAAAGAATTTATATATAAAAATGCAAAAATCAGTCATTTTAAATACATATAGGACTACAAAAGATTTTTTTAATTGTTTATATTGAGGGATCAGTAGGATTTATAGGTCCAATTAAGAGTTCCACAGAGCCGAACCCTCTGATATGAAAATATCTGGAGTCGGTGAATTATTTTCCCATGTGATCTCTGGTAGATTGACATGTTGTTCTTGTATTATTTTGTATTTATAATACGTATACATATAGTGCAATTGCATAGCGTGGATTGACTAGATGATCATTTGAGAAAGTGTGAGAAAGGGTTTAGTTTTTCCTGTGGTGAAATTTTAACCCGGACTCTTAAATCTGGTGCATAAAATAATTGGATAATCTGTAGAGCGCCGTTTATGTGAATAGAAGTGCACAGAAAAGATAAATTAAATTGAATTAAATAGATATTTCAAATATAACATTGGAAATAACGTACATATATGTACACTTTATTGTATTTTTTATTTATTTATTTAGAGCTAAGGCATTTATTTAGCAACTGCCGGTTAACCTGACCTTCAATTTTTTTGAAGTGAAACTTCCTTAGCCCCGATTGGGAATTCGGATGAAACGGAAATGATGCGTACAGCACCTTCGAAGTATAATACTCCTATCAAGGCTCCTATTGGTTGAGATATAAAACGGAAACGACGCGAGGTCTGCGCTCATTGGCCTGCTCACTGCGCTTTAATTATGGCCTCACTTTTCAAGACTACTTGGTTATTCTTAGTTTGAGATTGTTTTGGTAAAGGTTCGCTTTTACCGCGTGTTTACCGCACTCAAATTTTTTTTTAATTGAAGATAGATATTCAGTGTTTTTGACTGCAATGGTCTTACGGTTGGTTGATAATAACCAATTTTCCAAAATTTATCGACTATGTAGTATTTTAAAATATTGTCCACGAGGTCATTCAACTAAACTTCAACTAATACATTGTTACACGCAAAACTGAATCGATATATCAATCAGGACGCGCTTCCGGGAAATAATTAACAAGTTAATTTATTTTCCGGCTTCAGTGAGGCTTCATCTTCGCAAAAAGATATCTAGACAAGAAGCTAGAGGCTGTATCTACACTTATTACCTAGAATGCAGCGTTGCCATGCTGTAATTAGATCCATCCAAGCCTTTGAGACGAAGCGACGCAATTAATTTGTTGCCAATGATGCCTAATTAACTGGCGAATTAGACAAGCTTGCTCATATGTGTTCCTGATTATTATCTCAACATTCATGAAGACAGCAATGTTATCTCAACTATAAATTTGGATTGATAAGAGATTTGACGGCAAAGTGGATGTAGACAGAAAAATCTCTCCTTAAGCAAACACCCGTGATTTATTGTTTTTCTTACTATCTTACTGAAAATAAATTTTTGCTTTCTAGTTAATTTTTTTTTTAGTTATTGCCACTATTTCGTAATTATTAAATTTAAAACTTTTTCATTATTACCTAAATGAGTTCATCAGATGTATGTTCAAATAGTTAAATGCTTTTTTAAAGCTGCAATAAAATTATTTATACGATGATGACACAGATAATCAAAAACAAATAAATTTTAAAAAATCGAGTGCAGTTTACACGCGGTAGATGCGAAACTTTTCCAAAATAACTTCAACCAATACTTTAAAAGAGATGTAATAATCTAAGCGACCAATGAGCGCAGTTGATGCGTCGCAGGTGCAGTAATCGTCATTTCTGTTTCATCCGAAATCTAAATCACAACATAGTAGTTTAATCACATATAGAAGATTCTAGAATTTTAAATTATTTGGAAAACAGATCTGTTAAGGTTATGCTATTTATTTTTATCAAAACTTTGAATTGGACAAATTTATTCAAAACCTAATAAGAAAATGTAATACGGGGCATTACAACACAACAAGGCAATCGAGGTAAATAAATTATTTTCCTCCGAGACGCGGTGACAAGCGGCTTAACAAGCACATGTTTTTTCGCCATAGTTTGGCGTGCTCCAACATTCAGTGTTACTATTTCCTCGGCACCTTCACTCGTTTACCTTTGTTATTTATGATGGGATTTTTTCTCATACAAATTGCACGTCGCATGTTGTTGTCGGATTACATATTCCTGGCGCCGCGCCGCCCCCCATCCGTCCATTGCGTCGCACAGCCCAACAGCCCAACAGCCCGCTCAGCTCCCTATATTTCACGCTATCCGAAATGATCTCGAATCTTATCTGCTAAGTTGTTGAAAAATAAAAGCTACACCTTAAAACAGGCATTAAGGGAGCAGCCAATGAGAGGGTTGGCAAAAAGCTTTTTCTTCGGTGTAGGGAAGCTTTTGGTTGTTAAAGATAATAATTCTCTCAGTGGTTTCGAAAGTTTCGAATGACCTTTTTTATTTCCAGCCCATTAAAATTTTTCAGATTTCAAAGTGCTTTTGTTTCTTTGGAAAGGATCATTGAATCAATGAATAAATTTAAACAAATCACCTGGAGGGATGAGTGCACACTTTCAAAGCTGATAACGTAGAATACACCAATTCAAGAATACCATCACAAATGCCATGGTTGCCTGAATGGAGTACCCTCTGATGGCCCTCTGGAGACGGGAGACGCAGACGGTCAAATGTCCTCTATAAACAACTATTCACGTAATTTCCGCCTAATTGCATAATTTTATATGGTTAAAACGACCCTAAATCAGGTTTAAGGCCGGCTTTACCGTACCAACATAGTTCTGTCGTATAAGAACCTAATTTGGGAAAAAACACTACATTTGTAATTATATTATTATATAATATTTACTTCATATTATTCTTACCATACATTTTAATACTTCCCAGCATGGGAGATTGCAGTGAGGATATCTTTATCTCTTACTTTTTACAAAAAAGTAAAATAATAAAAAAATTATTATTATACTTTTGAATGTAGCTATAACTTTATCAATCATTATTATTTTTACATTCTTATTTGATTTAAAAAATATATATTTTACGTATTGCTAATGTGCTAATTTGGTTTGTTTTGTAACTTTGAAACGTGGAATGTCCGTAATGCACTACCCCTGCCACCTCTGCAGACCTCTTTGAACAAATTATTGTAAAAAAAAAACATTTCTGCATATAATATAGCTACGAAATCAAAAAATATATATCAGAATGATGGTAAGCACCGTGCAATAATATGGCATTTTATGATTTCAGTGTTTTGAAATACTCAAATTTTGAGACCCCTGAATTCATACAAACTCTAAAAAAGCTTCTACGGTCCAGGATGGTCTACATAGGCCGACTACAAAGGAGAAAAATACATAGCGTCAAGTTTAAAAGCGGAATTAATCGAGACCCAGCTATTAAAATACCTGATATCTTTTTTTTTAGTTTACCCTTTGTTATCTTAAGCGGTTGAATTGTCGGTTTAAAAAAGGCCTGTTGTTAAATTTCGCCGCGGTTAGCTCCCTCTTTCGGGCCCTTCTTATTCTATTCATAGAATATTCACTGTTCCGAGTCCGTCTAACCCGTTGTTGGCTTAGCGTATTGTTTGCATCTTGTTTTGCCGCATCATATTGACTTTGCAACCAGCCGGATATCCGTCGCTTAAATTATTAGTGGAGATCTAAAAGCATGTAAGGTAGGTTGCAGATTAAATATATATGTACATTGTTAATTGATTTCGTAATTAACCTGAGCGTATTTAATGTATTTACATACTTATTAGGAATATAACATTCATGCGAATGAAACTTATGTATTATTAATGCAATGTTTTTGTAATTAATTGTTAAGGATATTTTAATATATTTGCATGTTTATTCAAAATAGAACACACTAAAAGTACGTATAGTCGTAAAGTGAACAAACAAAAAATCTTCAGCGTCAAAGTAATTAATTATTGGATTAAAATCGATTAAAAATATACATTGTAAAATATCGTTGTAAGGAGAACAGGTAAATCGGTCTTCTGAAATAGTATGGTTCGAGTGGAATAATTAATTCTAATTTAATTATATAATAAATTCTAATTTACAAAAATATTTTTACAAGTGTTAACCAATGACACCTGATGGAATAGAATGGTGACAAAAATTTTATTATTACCATAATGATCGCGTAAAAGTTATATATATAGTATATATTTTCTTAGTGTTATTTATCTCTGTAAAGCTCATTTACATTGGGTTTTTTTATGCCTGTCTCACTAGGATATGTGTGTCGAGACAGGCGTATAAGTTCAATATAGATCCTCGAGGCTGTACTTAGTGAGCAGAATGTAGACAAAGCGGGAAGAAATTAATTATGTAAACAAAGCATTAATATTCCTAAAGAGTTTAGAAGATTGCATATTGGATTGCCGTACTAACATTTGTACACGGTTGACATTTGCCACATGAGAACGGGTCGTTTCTTCGACTCGTTCTTGTGTTCAACAGCTCGGCTATGGAATGATTTGCCGGCCTCTGTGTTTCCTCCTTCCTACAACATGGGTCTCTTCAAGACCAATGTTCATTCCTTCCTCTCCTCAAAAAGACCCTCCACACAGCATCCCAGATGACATAAGCCCTGAGAGAAATTAAAGTTAATGTAAAAAAAAAAAAAACTAAACTGAATAAAAATCAATCCAATAAACATAATATAACTAAAATTTTAGACGTGCTTGGAATTATATATGAAATTAATTTAAAAAGCGTGGACAGGAAATAGAAAACATAAAATAATCAGAAGTAATGAGAAAAAATCCGGGAATGGTAAAATCATTCAAAATATTGAAGTAAAAAGATTTTTTTGTATAATTGTAGGATAGGTACATCAAAAAGACTAAATGTCGTAAATATTCGAAAAACACTAAAATTATAGAAATTGAGAAAATTTATCTAGACTTTGAGAGATGTCGAGTATTCGACGCTTTTCCAGTTAAATTATGGTGTAAATGCTCTAGCGACACGCTACTTGCAATAAAGGCCGCACGCATTATCGCCTGGCACAGAGTACCTAGCATGGTCGATCGATATAGGTTTTATCGAAAATGTCGGTAACTTGTCATCGCTCCCAAGCACGACTGCAGGCCGCTAACGAACAAATAACAGTTCACGTCAAATAAAATAGGAACCCTTAGTCGTTGTGCACTGTTGTTTGTTCGTTAGAGGCCTGCAGTCGTGTTCGGGAGGGATGATAAGTTACTGATATTTTCGATAAAACCTATATCGATGGACCATGAAATCGAGGTACCCAGGACATGCTTCGAGAGCGCGCCGGCCTTCCACAACACCTAGATGTGTCGGCACCGCTCTAAAAGGCGGCTACATAAACGCCGCGCGCTGCGTCAACGTCAGTATATTGGAAGATTCGAGATCTTCACCACCAGCTGACAACAACATGCGCAACCCACCGTCATGTGATTTTCGTGATGTACATCTCGTTTGTTCGATTAACGGTATAATAAAATATAGTTTCTGAAATCATGAGAATTATTTTTAAGATACAACTCATACGATACTAAAAGGGATCTCTGACACGTGAATTCACCTTTCATATCCCCCGTTTGCATCGTACAATTATTCCAAACATAAGTTCACTTATTCAAAGTTCTCCGGCCTATGTTCATTGTAATTTATAACATAATAAATAATCTGATATTAACATTAACTTTAATTTAATATCTCTACCTCCATTTCCCACAATGCTACGGTTTTAACCACAATGAAACAGACTGCAGTAGTGAACACAAGATTTGTTTTCTCTGTGCACTGGAAATCATAAGAGAACAGAATGTACCAATTAATTTATGTACATTGGACTACGTAGTTCCATACGAAATCAAAAATAAACATAGATTAAGCAAACTTAAAAAAATATCAGAATTATATTTGTGATAAGTATTACAAATAAGGAAAATGTAAAATAATAATATTAAGTTTAATAAATAAATATAAACAAAAGGGAAATATTCGAAATTTTTATTTTATTTTATTTATATGTATTGTATATTGTATATGTATGCTGATGCAAAAATCCTTAAATGATACAGATTGTTGACAGTAACAAATTTAATACCCATTGCTCTGTAACTTCTTTCATAGTACCTACTTACTTCTTTATACATATATGTAATTGCTGTATACCCTTTATTTTATTTTTTTCCTGATAATAACAAACTAACGTAAAAATCCTTAAATATATCACATTGTTAACAGTGACAAACTTAATACCCACTGCTCTGTAATTACATTCATGATAACTTCGTTCATTGTACCTACTTACTTATTTTTTTATGTAATTACTGTGTACCTTTTATTTTTTTTTCATAATAATAACAAACATACGTACATTTATGATAGCAAAAAAAAAATAATAACTAAAAAAATAAAATAAACAAAAAAAAAAAATTAATTACAAGAAAATTACCTACTTTTATATTAATCGTTAAAAATGTTTTACACCACTGCAATACCGGTATGCTTTGAGTAAATTTGGAATCACATTTTGTGTGATATTGTGACAATAATTATTGAATCTAATGTAGCGTGAGCCCAAATACGAATCCGCTGGTTGAACTCCTTTGTAAACAATTACTCGAATACTGATACCTACTTATGTTAGGCCTACTTATATCTTTCTAGCTCTGTTTATCATTTTATGTACTATATACTTATGATACTGCATACTTGTTATAATGCTCCTGTACCATTTATTTTATATGTAAAAGCCATCAAGGCGTAAACAAACAAATAAATTTATAAGTTTCTAATTTAGGGTTTCTGTGTCTGTTAGTAAGGTAAATTGATTGAATAATTATTTTTGGCACGAAATGCAAGAGCGGTAAAATATCCTTCAAAGTATTCCGCAAATAAATATATAATATTGTTTTGTTTGTTTTGAACTGAAATAAAATATTGTAACATTCTATAGACAGAAAAAAACCTATTGTGTTGTTACTGTGAGAGCGTTTGAAACGAAACCGTAGAGATGCTTGAATCATTTATGCTATTTTTAATGATCAGTAAGTTGCAATGTGGATAGTTTCTTTGGCTCCCGGAAGTTAGTTTCAAATTTTAAAATAATCAGTGTCGTTCTGGCTAAAGATAAAGTCGTCCTCCCAAAAACAAAAAAAGGGCAGTCGAACGATTTTGACTGTTTGAAATTGTTATTGCAATGTAGACAGTCATTTTTTTGTTAATTTTGTTAGATTTAATTTTTTAAAATTTTTTATGAAAAGTACACATGTGGTCTAAATGTCATTTAAAAATAATAAAAAAACGGCTTATGCATACACGATTATTTTTACTCCACATACAAAAAATGCGTTGTTCTCAATAGTCTATTTTCAATTTGGGAGGTGGGAATGGGTACCGCCGCCCCGGCAACCTTTATTGGATAACCAACACCTCTGCCATAGGTCACCCCAAGTGGTTCACTACGTTTGGTGATTTAGCAGGGGTGCCCAGGTTCATGGGGGTGGGGTTTGTCTAGGTCTTGAAGGCGGATTAGTTATTTTCGGATGACCAGGGCACACTGAATCCCAGATTCCTACCCACCCCTTAAACCCTTTTCCTTCCGAACTCTCATCTCCTTCCTTTCCTTAAAAACCCTTCACATAGCATTCCCTAATATGACATAGGCCCTGAGGGAAATTATTTTCCCCACGGCCTCCTGTGTGGAGTTCATGTGAAAAAAAGTAAATTTTTTGGCAAGTGCTCGTTTTTCTTCGGTGCGACGATATGCACCTAATAACATGTATTATTTTTTACATTCTTTATAATGAAACTGACACATTTTCACACACCTGGGCGTGTGAAAATGTGTCCTAACTGTTGAAAAGTAGAACTAGGCTTCATTATGAGGTTTCAATTTGTATCAATAAACTGTTCAATGACAATAAAGGTTTCAAAACAACAAGACCTTCAGGTAGGTAGCATTTACAACTCCAAGTTTGTTATATTAAGTGTGAAGCTTGCTCTCTCTACACAAATATAAAAACGAGTGTGCTTTAGACCACACGACTAAAGTAAAACTTCACTGACTTATATCTCCCTCAAAACTTCCATTTACATCGCCCGATCATCCGCCTCGCCCGATCACACTTTTCGTAACGCTCTCGTCACGCATTCACCAGCTTACTCACCAAGTCAGCGTGCGTATTGAAGTTTCACTTCAAAAACAATCCTAAATTTACGTCTTATATCATCTCTCCCACCGAAAATTAAAGAAATATTTCAAACGAATTTTAAATGATTCTCACAACTTTACCATCCTACAGTTTTTTCAGCGAATGCGAAGTCGTAATAATTAGCGTTCTAGTAATTCATAGTTTACTTTCCAAGCGATAATCCACAAAGACGATTGATATTCCAGTCGCGTACCACCCCCGCGTCAGACCCCAGTGATCCGGGGTAAACGCCGATCAATATCACTTACTAATCCTCCAACTTGTCGCAACAGTTTCATAATCTATACTTTTCATTAACTGTGCCGTTACCTCGTTACCCTGTTGATGACTTGACTAATTGAGTCAAAAATCCAAGTTGTCGTTAGAGCGATCGCGACTTCATTAGTGCGACGCTTCGTATCGGGCACCGCTCGGATTAATGAGGGTGGGGAAATATTAGGGAGAAAAGTTCCTTTTGTACCTATAAGCTTTTAACGCCAAGTGCCGTACCGTCGCGTCGCGCCTCACCCACGGCGCGATGTATTCTAGTTTGCGGGTGTAGGGATGCATTCATTTCTCGTAAAGATACATTTCGAATAAAATTATGTTTTTCATTTTTGGGTAGGCATGAACTAAGTTTTAATCTCAATCTAAATAATAATGCAAAACTTAAAATATATGTAAAATTTATTAGTATATTACAGGCATAATTTATTAGATGAGAAATCATCGGCTTCCTGAACATGTCGAGTTAATCAATAAACAATAGGCCACTTGCATGGACTTTATAACGACTTGGAAAAATGTGTATAGATTGTTTTACTAAGATTACGAAAATGTTAGTAAAAATTTTTAAAAATGTTCTTTTTATTTTTAAATAAATAAATCCATTATTTGGGCTCGTGACGTCACTACATGAAAATGTCCCGTCTCCGAAAATGTTCCTATTAATTTTATAAAATTCCACACTACTTTATTTTTTTTTATATGGCATCACTTTGATTTCAGGCGAATTTTTGAATTTGACATTTAACGTTCACTAGATTTATTGTTTGATCTCTGCGAACGTATCATTTGGTTTGTTTTTTGACAGGTGTTATGAAGAGAACCCCGTACATTTTACGTTGTCCGTACGTGTTTTTGAGGTATAATGATAATGGTGCGGATTTTAACAACAAATTTTATAATATTCTTATTATTATTTTAATTTACAAGTACAAGAATATTACATTTGATTTAGTAATATAGACGTTGAACATTATAATGATTTATGATGAATAAGATGGATCAAGGAAAAAAATATTTATGAAATTTAATATTTTTGGTTTGCCCCGTTATTCACCTGTGCCATTCGTGAGGAAAACGCTATTTTTTAAAATGATTTTCGGCTATGTAATTATCGCTTTTTCGCACCTATAAAATTATGTCCCGTCTTTCCGGTTTATAAAAGATGGTCTGATTTTTCAAATTTAAATTTTCAAAAAATCGCCAGGGTTTCAAAAATGCGATAAAAAAAAAAATACAGAATGTCTTAGAATACTTGCCTAAACCAGAAAAAAAAATTAAAAAATGTGATGCAAGTGGCCTATGCGTGTAAAATTCGGATCGGACGCTAACAATAACCCTCCAAATGTAGACACCGATAAGGTTTGAATTCCTGTTTATCATCAACCGCCCGATTTGATTTTTGCGAAACTCGGGTACAAATATTAAAATGTTTAAGATCTTTTTCTAAAGAATTTAATTTCCCGCATTATACGAGGATTGTTCAGAAAGTAGGTGTACCTACTGATTTTTTTTTGAAATAGCGTATTAGAAAAAAAATTACAGGATACACTTGTTAAATATTTTTCAAAATAATCGCCAACCCGTTCAATGTATGTGGTGAGCCGTGGCACAAGTTTCTTTATACCCTCCTTGAAAAATTCTCCCGCCAGCTCCTTCCCCCACTTCAGAACCACTTCCTGCACCTGTTCGTCGGTTGAAAATTTATTTTCATCCATATATGCCTCTAGGAAGGTGAAAAGATGATAATTTGAAGACGCTAAGTCATGGGCATACAGGGGGTGGTTCAAAACATCACCACCAAATGAGTCGAAGAGCGTATTGGTATCTAAAGGCTGTGTGAGGGCGGACGTTTTTGTAAAACAAGCACACTTCTCTGGTCAGCATTCCCTTCCTTTTGTTTTGAGTGCTTCTTTTCAATTTTTTTGGGGTATCACAATATTGTTGCACAATGATGGTCTCAACTTTAGGCAGAAATTCAACCATAATGATGCCTTCTCGGTCCCAAAACACTGAGGCCATGATTTTTTTGCCGAAATTGTGGTTTTCAATTTTTTGACAGATTTGACAGGCATTGGTATGACGCCACTTTGACGACTGTTTTTTTTTCAGGCGTGTTAGGAGTCCACTATCATTTCCACTCACAATAGAGCTCAGAAATCCTCACCTTTTTTTTCTTGTAGGTGTTACTCATTCTGTCAGTAAAAAGCGGATCACAGCACTTGGCGAGAATTTTTGACGATATCTTTCAAGCAATTTTACATACTACCTTGTTCTTGCGATGCTTGTTCTGGTCAAGAGACCCCCTCTACTACTCGTTATGGCCACAGTACACTTAATTTCTGAACATGCTAAGTACAATATTTTGTTTTTATTGAGGAAGTTACTTTTCAAGTGTTCGAAGTACGAGTGTGGTGATTATATAATAAATTATCTTATTCTATTTTGTGAGAGGATACAATTAGAAAATTCTAAGGCTACTGGAGTATGACGAGTATCTCTAGATACGAGTAAGTGATTCACGACGCTCGCTCCAAGCCACTTAACTTTATCAAATTAGGTGAATCGTATCTTTTTGGTAAACCAAATCTATTTCTTTCCCGCTGGTAATAATGTCTGATTGGATATTTGAGAATGTCAGGTACTGGTTTAAGAAAAGTTTTATAATTTTCCCTGAAAAGCGAAGGATTGTTTTGCTCGCTTCCAAACACGACACCGGCAGCAAGATATTAATTAAAATCATACAAATCAAGAACCGTTAACAAAATTAATTTACAGCTCCCGTTAATAAGAATAATTCTGACTTGCTATCGAGTTTTTGGTTCTTTTCCGAGAAAATTACCCGCCCGTTGAAAAGTTTTACTTCAAAGCGCTCCTTAGCTCCGAGCCAGACTTGGCTTCGAATCCCGTTTGAGCAACTTGGCGAGTTCAAGTACCCTCACTTTCTTTTGGAATTCTACCCCTGCGGAAGACAAGAACAAAATCTCAGGCAGGAATTGTTGTGGATATCGGATTTTTCAGCACGTTTTTTTTTATAATCGCCATTTTATGAGTCGCCTTTTTCTTAAGATAATTTCCGCTTAGAACTTGTAGGAAAAACTTGAATCTTTGAAAACACGTACCTACTAATGTTTTGGCATAGTTTTGAAATTAATTTCAAAATATTTTCAGTACACTGAAACACTTCATTTTAATATTTAATTAAATGAAGACAATATTAGCGAAACTCAATCGAAAATCTAGAGACAGAAAAATCAGAAAAAGATATTGGCTCCGCTGGGACACGAAAGATAGCAGCCAATAACATGTGCTTTAAGAAAATGAAGAAAAAGTTTGGTAGTTCTTAGTCGAGGTATGATACAGTTAAAAGTTACCGAATTTGATATGGGTTCCGTAGCTCAATCGGTAGAGCTCTTTCCATGTAAGCAAAGGGTCCTGGGTTCGCGTCCCAGCGGAGCCAATATCTTTTTCTGATTTTTCTGTCTCCAGATTTTCGATTGAGTTTCGCTAATATTGCCTTCATTTAATTAAATATTTTAATTTGAGATTTTACTCACTAAGTTTAAAAAATTAAAATAAATATTCATCCTAGACTTGCATAAAAAGTCAATAGATGTCGCGTATTAAAAATAAAATGGATAAAAATTTATCCATGATGTTGGTAGTCCTCAGTCGAGGTATGATACAGTAAAAAGTTACACTTCACAAACAGTATCAAGAGAAATGATTGTAAAAACTACAATAATTGACTTATTTTACGGATATCAATGGTAAAAATGATCCATGATTTTAACACTCGTTGAAAATATCTCAAAACATCAATGAAAACTGTCTGTGTTTGACTGTTCAATGATTTAATCATAAAAAAATCATCTTTTTTACCTCGCGATGACATTAGCATTACAATAATAAAATAAGTCGAAGTTTGCCCACGGGAACAGAGTAACTTTTACAACGAAAATACAATATAATTTTTACCATAAAATAATTAACCACAAGCACGCGATTAATGTAAAATTTCTACCGTTGTGTGTGTTTTATGAACTAAAACACTTTTTATCATATTTTTTAATATTTATTTATTTTATTCAGGGTCTCCATAAAACAGTTATACACCAAATTATTACAGAGAATATTACAAAATTTAAAAAAAAAAAAGTCCGTGGGGGCAGTTTCACTAGTTTGTGACGTATGTCAAAAGATAGTTACTGAACTCTCTATAGGTAACATTGAAGATGTCGATCGAGCATAAAAAAGTGCGTGGGATCTCCCACGAGTACATAATACAGGTTAATCTCCTTTAACCTAGGTGGATTCTTATCGTGAATTATTGACATTTCAAAGAAACACACGTTCATTAATTTCCATGGAAATATGATTAAGTAGTGTATCTACCAATATTCGAGTTTCTATTACCATCTATCATTTTCTTTTTTTAAGTGAAACTTCTTTAGCGCCGTAAGTGATTTGAAATTTGGATTAAATAGAAATGCGTTACAACTCAGTTCTATACAAATATTCGGTTCTAATGTAATGAACATAACGATGCGTTATTACATTTTTATTTTGTGAAATCAATATTCAATCTTCAATCCACTTTAAAAAAACAGGCGAAAGAAGAGAAAGCGACATCTAGCGACTTTCTAGTTTTACTTTTACCGCGCGTGAATTACGCACTCTTTTTTTCATACATGACGTTTGGTAAGAAAGATTTTTATTTAAGTATTAAGTATTAAAGATTTAATAAGTATTTTAGGACCATCAGACTATTATATTCTCTATACTATATACTCTTAGACTACTATATTATAATAGTGCTGCTGTCTCGAAAGCATTAACAGAAGCGTTTTCAAATTTCACGAAACTTAATCGAGAAACTAACTCCTTAATTCCAGCGCTCTACCTCTTGGAAAATTAATGTCCTCCAGACAACTACATACCTACGTTCAAAGTAGATATTGTAATGCCGGCGTGTTCCCAATGAATGAATAAATCATCCCTAACCTATAAACTAATAGCGGGGACACGGAACACCTCGTGTGTCTCCACTCCATCTGAAGTTGCCTTTGAAGAGGGATTGAAGGCAAAAGCCGGGCATTCAAATCAAATCAGTGATGTATTTGCTCTCCAACCTATTAAAAGGCACACCGTTCTCGGCCGTCCTTGAGTAATCAATATTGGTCTAAAATCACGGTTAAAAGGATTGTTTTCTCGCAATTAAAATTAATTAAATTAATAACGAATAATTAATTTCCCTTTCGTTTTCGTTCCAAAAAGTTTTTATATATTTTTTCACCGATTTTATCTACACGGCGTATTTTTTGCTCCCTTACTACTTATAATAAATACATAATAAGTAGTATGGGATATATATATGTATTTATTATAAGTAGTATAGGAGCAAAAAATACATATATTTTATATTATATATATTTTTTATATTATATATATTTTATTATTTTATATATTTTTTCACCGATTTTATCTACACGGCGTATTTTTTGCTCCCATACTACTTATAATAAATACATAATAAGTAGTATGGGATATATATTTATATATATTTGTTCAAAATTACGTTCGCATTTTAATTATTTTTAAAAGTACATAAAATTAATAATTGTTTTCAAGTTGTAAATATGTATTTTATACCTACTTAACACAATTTAATTAATACATAATGTTTTTGTTTTTTTTTTTATTTCATATCAAATATACATTACAATTTATTTGTATTCTTTCGATTACCATACTAGGATCATACTTGTATCGTGGTGGTCGATATGGTTGCTAGATTATACTATAATACAATAACAAGAATAATAAATGTAGATACAAAAAATATAATATTCAATAAAAGTAAAATAAGAAATACTTGAAGGATGTACCAACGTAATTAAATTATTCACCATAAACAGATAGAAATATAATTTCATGTTTAATTTATCGAAGTATCTTACGATCTCCTCGATTTTATGGTTTCATTTTAATTTAGTTGTTTGTTTAAAACGATATTACGAAATTATTACCCAGTTTCAAGTTTTACATTTCAATGTTCACTTTGCCGGTAAAATTTGTTAATTTCTACTCATTTTATACAGTTATATTATATAGGTATTATAAATATATGTCTCGGATAGGCCGCTAAATGGTATTAAGCTAGAATTCGATATAGAAAAACACATTTTTTCAAAAAAGTTTCCTCAGGTTTGCAAGTTTTTAAAGACATGCAGCCTTACTAAAAAACCCAGTGAAAATTTTATTCAATTGACAAACGGCCGCGGATGTGAAAACATTACTAATTAAAAATTTGTTTATTGAAAGAAATACACATGGTTTCCACGGCCTGAGAGGGTAGTTTATCTCTGTTTTAACCATTGATGTCCGAACGATATTTGTAATTTTTCCATAGTATTTTGAATGTTCTATATATTTCTTATTTTTGAAGGTGTCGTAAAAATAAATACCATTTATGAAAACTAGATAAAATACCTTTCAGATTTGTATATTTGAAATACAGTTTAGTTTTCAAAAACTGACATATTTTAAGATTCAAACTCGGAAATAAATGTAAAAAAATTTCTTACCAAATTTTTTTTGACTAAAATGTAGAGAAATTAAAAAAAAAAAACAAAATTTAAAAAACACAGTCCTTTTATGTAATAAATTTGGAAGGAAACTATCACCTCATTTTTTCCTCGTGTATACAATAAAAAAATAATAAAAAATTTCAAAGTTTTTTTTATTGCTAAAAAACTAACCTAAAAATTATACCGTCTTTCATATTAGATTTCTTGCATCTCTAAAGACGTTAATTTCTTTGATGCATTTAGGCACACATGTATTAGATATTAGTATTTAAAAAAAAAACACCACTTTCACAAAATTATGGTAAAATAAAACCTTTAAATGTAAATTTGAATTCTCATGTATCATATAAAATAATTTTTGACACTTCAATTTTCAAAGTACGATTATTGTTTTATAACTTGACTAAAACTTATGAAAAACCCCAAAAAACACGGTAAATATATCAATGATATAAATATAAGAGTAAATTATTCATATTAATAGAAAATAACCATCACGTAAGTAATATTGCACACACAAAAATCATTTCGCACACACAGAAATCATTTCGCGCTTCCAGCGTTTTTTTCAAGCGCGAACAACAAATGCGAAGGCGCCGCGCCGCCGCACCACCTTGCGGTTATGAAGGAAAACAAACAATTTAGTACTTAAATATGCATTGTTGCCGGATTTACAGTACGTTTTAAGACCAAATCTTATTAGTAATGTTATCGTGTTTTAGTGTATTTTTGTTTTATTCATGTTGCTGCAATAACACGGGTTATCTGGCGTGCTGTGGTTTTTTTTAGTAAGGCTGATGTAGTATGGGCTGATTCCCGACATCGCTTTGTCTCGCGAAGAGCCGGTGGCTGTAATTATTATCAGATACGCATTACTAATTACCTCAATATTTTTAATAAATTTGAATCATTTTAGCAATTGAGTGTAGGCTAAAAGGAGAGCCTAAAATCTCTTTCGGAATTGTTCTGAATGGTTCGCTACGTTTTGTCTCGTGGAGTGAAGCTATTTTGTACCTGGCGGCAGATGCGTCTGCCCTCCAACTGTGTAGCAGGACATATAGGGAGAGACTAGTTGAGGGAGACCTTTTGACCTCACTAGCAAGACTATCTCGGCTATCTCAGCTAATCGCCTCGCAGTGAAGGGAGGGATTCTTACGTCCATCACTCCTGGACAGACTGATTTATTTATTTTATTTATTAGCGTTATAAACAGTCATAACAAGTTCATATATAACAGTGTTAGAGATAGTCATATCATTGACCAATAAAATAATGACATAAAAAATTTGAGACCATAATAAAAATAAAAAAAAACAAACAAAACAATATATGTATGTAATATAAACAGTTCTTAAAAAGTGCATCTACTCACTTAAATCTACAAAAAAAGTATTTTCAAACTGCTGAAATCAAAAAAGAAAATGTAATGAAAATGAAGAAAAATGAAAATGTAAAAGAAAGATAAGGAATTATGAAACATTAAGTTTTCCGTTGAATATTACTTTTTACGAATTTTATGAAGTTAGCAAGGTTCGTGTTAAACATGTCAATGTCTGTGCATAATCTATTGAAAGTGCTACAGCTTCTTCTTATAAACACATTTTGAAGATAATTAGCATTGCTCTTAGGAATATAAAATATGTCTGGAGATCGAGTGACTCTTATTGGACATCTGAAATTGATATTTTGTAATAGGTAAGGGCTATCAATAAAATTGTGGATTATCTTATAAAGCATTACTAGGTCTCTGATATCTCTGCGTTGATCAAGGGTTTTGAGGTTCATAGAGACATAATTTACATCATTTCGCATGCGAAACGAAACATATTTCAAAAACTTTTTCTGGACTCTTTCTATATTTGATTTATATGTAGAACAATGGGGGTTCCATACTGTTGAAGCATACTCTAGGTGGCTTCTGACGTATGATATGTAGAGAATCTTAAATGTTTGTGGATTTTTGAAAACAGAACTTACTCTGATCCCCAGATTCCAACCGCCACTTCATACCTTTTTCCTTCCCAGAATTTCCTCTCCTTCCTTTATTAAAATGACCCTCCTCGTTTAGTACATTATGCTTTTCGTTCATCTGTTCGTGAACGTTTTCCAAACGACAACAGAACGTATTTTATTAACATCGTTTTCACCATCACTATCAGAGTACCTCCTCCATTTCTGCCTCCATTTCATCGTCCTTCTGCGGTTTTGTCATATATCGACGAATTGCACGTGGGAAAGCAACAATTTTGAATGAAAATCACTCACAAAACACAGCACAACCATTTTCTTTAAAGGCACGCTAAACAATAGCATACACATACATCTGTCTCAGCTGACCTTTTCTTTCTGACTGCTATTACAAGCCTGGTTGCAATTCAATTTTGAAACAGTGCACGTATCACAGTAAGTTAGCAAAATACCTAGAGGGCTTTGATAAATACAAAATTCACAAAAATTAGAATCATACTTATTAATAAAATTTATCACATGTTATCTCTTGAGGGCTAAAATACAATCTTAAATACAGTCTCACATCTTGGTCGGATTCAACTTTTCTCGTGGCAAAAAAGTTCATAGTTTTGACCTAATTGACCGATACCTACAGACATTGGCACTAATGGGCAAATAACTCACTCAGTGCCTTACTTGAGGTAAAATTAAAAATGCTCCGTCACCCCCCGAAACAAGTTATTTTACCTAATTCGTTATTTTTTACTACCGCTTAATCCCGCAATGAAGAAGGCAATATGTGTTTCACTTTTTGAAGTAAAACTTCGTTACGCACTTTAAGCTGGTGAATGCGTGACGAGAGCGTTATAAAAAGTGTGATCGGGAGAGGCGAACGGTCGGGCGAGGCGAACGAAAGTGAGAGGGAGATATAAGTTAGTGAAGTTTTACTTCAGTCGTGTGGTCTAAAGCACACTCGTTTTTTTTTAAATAACACAGAAAGCCCAGAGTATTAAAATTGCATTATAGTAGCTACCTAACCTATATAAAAATTTTCATTTTTTTAATGAAAACTTCTTTATCGCCGTTATGATTTGAAACAAACAAATAAAGAGAGACAAACAAATACATGTACAGGATTTAGCCTGCGAGAGAATGAGATAGCAATCAAATATTTATTTATTTCACGGGTACTAAGTTCCAATATAGTACGACAAATCCACGGTGCCACGCAAGTCACCTTTGGTCCATGCAATTCTCCTTGGTATAAAGCGCCCGTCGAACCTTAGCGGCCAGACATTCAGCGGACGAAGGACAAAATCCTACAATTTTTTTTTTTTTTTAAATCAGTATCCAATCTTCAAACCAATCCAAAATGAACAGGTAAAGAAAACACAAGAGAAAGCGACATCTAGTGACTCCGAAGTAGAAAACGTCAATAAAAATAAGATGATCAAATGTATAGAAAAATTTTCAATGGAATTCGACGACAAACATACGGAAAATATCATTCTTCACATTGATAAAATAGTGCTTCGTAGTCTCTCCACTCTTGCCTGCTTTAGTTTTCTGAAAGTTTCACTTCTACCGCGTGTAAATTGCACACTCGGATTTTGTTTTACTAAGTATGTGTCGAACTGCTTTTTCCAAGATTTTAACACTATTTTTAAATCTTTTTACCACAGAACAATTAAAAACGATTAAAAATGGGTATTTTGTCTTATTATTTTGACCGGGACCTAAATGGAGAGTTTACATTTCGCATAATTCGTAATGCAGATGTAATAGTTGGCCTAATATTTCAGACAAAGTAAATTTTCCATCCCCTTCAAGATCCAACGTTCCGAATTGACTTAATGTGTCCATCAATAAGTAAAACTTTTAATCTTACAATAAATGCTATTTTAATATTTTCTCAAAAATAGGAATCCAAGTTTATCCATAAACGAGTTTTATCAAAATAAATAAGAGTGGGAATTTCTAGGTAGTAAGTATACATTATTCCTTATCTGTAAAATATTCGTGTTAGAAGTTTAACAAAAATCAGCAATTTAACTTTAATTTTACAACTGGCTTTTGAACTAACTTAGTACTAACTTCAGTCACTTTCTATGTAATATTTTTACACCATCTGCGCAAATGAGTTAGGTAATGAACTTTCACACGTAATTGACATTATTTGTTTCACAAGAGCCTTTCCGTCAGAAGTTTTTTTCTATCCAGAAAGTAAGAATTCCTTGGGTTTGGGTATTTCATGCTTCGGATTGATATAATGTTCTCTTTTCCGAGCGATAAATCCCTTTCCAGGAGCCATTCAAAAAAATTAAACCCTCAGAAATTGTGCGCCCGGCGCAAGGCCGCCCGCCGAGAATTGTTTGAACCTCATTGACCGTAATAATTCCATGAGGTTTGATCGTCGACTCGCCGCGCCGGGACCCTAGACTCGGGCCAGGGACTAATTCTCTATGGTCACTTGCCACTCGCCACTTACTACTATTGCCACAACAAGCGTTCGTTGCCGCTTTACGCACTGAGACCCATTACATTCATACTTATATTCAAATAATTTGGGTGGGCGGTATGGGCTCCGCCGCTGGAACCATTTATTTGATAACCAACACCCATGCCACATCACCCTAAGTGGTTTGCTACGTTTGGTAGCAGAGGCTCTCGGGTTCGTGCGGTGAGGTCTGTCTAGGCTGGCGAATGCGTTTGCCTATCCATTGCGTGACGAGCCAGATCGGGAGAGACTGGTTGATGGAGACCTAACCTAGACTTCTCCAGCCTAAATCTCGACTCGTCGCCTTGCACAGCAGTGGGTGGGATGGATTGATAAGTCCATCACTCCTGCTCACATTGATCCACAGATTTCTATCCACCCCTTTTTCTTTTACAGAACGTCCTCTCTTTCCTCTCCCTAAAAAGACCAGCCTCATAGCATCCACAAAGATGAAGTAGGTCCTGTGGGATTTTTTTTCTTAATGATATTTTATGTTAATGATAATTTGATAATGATATTTCACCATTAAGTACAAAATATATTTAAAAAGTCATTTCTTAGAAAATTTTTGCTCTCCTGATTACTTTTTTGTATGATAGAAACTACCTCTCAGTCTGTAAATGTTTTTATCAAAGTGCCTTGTTAATAATACCAATTTCTAAAATAAGTAATTAACTAGGCATTTGCTGAAACAAATGATAAAATCGTAAATCATGTGCGCGTTTCAGATTTCAAATATGTGAATTTATCATTCAACAACAAATCTGTTTTTGAAGCAGAAAAAGTCTCTGACGGTTGCTCAAATCAAAATTATAAGCATGAAATACATGACATTTTCGGTGACCGGATAACTCAGAATGAAATCAACTCAAAAAAATCCTTTGAAAAATCATTAAAAGGGATAAAAAAAAATGGTTTAAGAGGTTACGTTAGGTTAGGTTATGGGGTTTTTTTTCAAAGCTTGACTTTTCAAAGAGGTGTTAAGTTGATTTGATTCTGAGTTATCATGGAACCAACATTTTCATGAAGCATTAAGTTTTATTACTTTAAAATTGTTCGAAATTATATTTCGGAATTCAGTCAGAAAAAAAAAATTAAGTGTTTATAAAACTTTATCAGACTTAACCAATTTCCAAAACAATATAATTAAATCTTATCTTATAATATAATAATAAAATAAATAATTAAAATATATAATCTTATCTTAATCTTAATAATCTTATCTAAATATATAAAACAAAGTCGGGTTAGTTACACTATTTATAACTCGAGAACAGCTGGGCTGATTTTGATGATCTTTGATTTGTTGGATTTGTCTCCGCCCCGGATAGGATAATAACTATTAAATCTCTGAAATGAAACGCATTTTTTTACATAAGCACCACACAGGAGGCCCTGAGAAAAATAATTTCTCTCAGGACCTATGTCATCTTATGGGATGCTGTGTGGAGGATCTTTTTAAGGAATGGGGAGGATAGAAAGTTCTGGGAAGGAAAAGGATATGAGGGGTGGGTAGGAATCTGGGGGTCAGTGTGTCCGGGAGTGACGGACGTATGAATCCATCCCTCCAACTGTGGTGCAAGGCAATGGGTCCCCATAGTTGGCCCGCAGAAAATTAAACCCCCGAACAGTTGATCACCCGGACAGTCGACCACTCTGGCAGTTGATCCTTTGAACAGTTGATCTCCTAAATAATTATTTCTGCTCTAAGTCCTTATTTGTAAAGTAAGTTTGCAAAGAGGATATGCGGCCGTATAACCAAAGTGGATATACTGATACCTGCAGGAGTTTTGAAGTGGAAATTCCCTTTACAATTTTTTTTACTAACAATAATGCCGAGTCCTCGATGGAGTATGCAGTGAGGATGTACGGTCGACAACGAAACTTGTGCACTTACACATGGATTTCTGAATCTGAAACGCGCACATGATTTACAATATTTTCCTTTGTTTCAGCAAATTCGTAGTTAAACACTTATTTTAGAAATTAGTATTATTAAAAGGCACGTTGACAAAAACACTTACAGCCTTACTAAAAAACCCAATGAAAATTTTATTCAATTGACAAACGGCCGCGGATGTGAAAACGTTACTAATTAAAAAATTGTTCGTGGAAAAAAATACACATTGTTTACACAGCCGGAGAGGGTAGTTTATCTCTGTTTTATTAATGATGTCTGAACGAAATTTGGAATTTTTCCAAAGTATTTTGAATGTTCTATATATTTCTTATTTTTTAAGGTGTCGTAAAAACTAATACCATTTATGAAAACAAGATAAAATTACCTTTTAGATTTGTGTATTTGAAATACACTTTGGTTTTAAAAAACTGCCATATTTTAAGATTCAAACGCGGAAAAAAATGGAAAAACATTTCTTACCAAAACATTTTTGAACAAAATGTAGAGAAATAAAAAAAAGTTTAAATTTAAAAAACACAGCCCCTTTATATAATAAATTTGGAACGAAGCTGTTACCTCACTTTTTCCTCGTGCATACAATAAAAAAATAATAAAAAAATACAAAAAAATTTTATTGCCAAAAAACTAACCTCAAAATAATACTGACTTTTATAACAGATTTCTTGCATCTCTAAAGACGTTTATTTCTTTGATACGTTTAGGAACACATGTATTAGATATTAATAATTATAAAAAAAACACCACTTTTATGAAATTCTCATAAAATAAAATCATTTAAATGTAATTTGAGTTTTCATGTATGATAAAATATAGTTTTTGACATTTCAATTTTTAAAGTACGATTATTGTTATTATAACTTGACTAAAACTTTTGAAAAACCACAAAAAACACGGTAAATATATCAATTATATGAATATAAAATTGAATTAGTCATATTAATAGAAATTACAATCACATTTAAATAATATTACACATACATCCGCGGAGAGAAATATTTTTCGCGGTTTCAGCGCGAACAACGAATGCGCATGCGCCGCCACCTAGCGGTTACGAAGGACAACAATCAATTTTTTATGTACCTACACTATAAAAAATTACATTGTTGCCAGATTTAAAATACATTTTAACCCTCTTCTTGGCAATGTATCCTATAGTATACATAGTTTTAATATTTTTTTCCCTCTTAAACTGGTACATGGGTAAAACAAATTTTGATTATAACTGCTTTACCGTATTCTTGACTTGGTAATTAGTACCACTAGAGACACATACTCTTCAATTAAGAAGAACAGTGAGAGTTCAAATTCACTCCGCTGCATTACTTCTGCCAACAGAAGACGCACGACTAATTTGTCTGTAAGTAATCTGTATTTATTACCTGCATCATTGGATATGTAGTTATTTTAGGAATAAATGCGTGTTTATAAGGGTTAAGTGAAAACACAAAAATAATATTGAGTCATATATGTGACAAATCTTGTTTATATTACATTACAAAATAGTGTGTATCCTATGATATACACCGCCAGTATGCAGTGAAATACATTTGATTGAATGTGTATCCCCTGAGATATAATGCCAAGTTATTAATCGTTTATTATAGTTTATTAAAGTCAAGTTACTTATAGTTTATTGTCTTATGTAGTAAACCTCTTTAAAATCTACATATTACGATTTTTTCATTTTTCCTTAGACATAGAAATTGAAGAAATACTGACTACATACCAAAATTTGGAGCAGATTCTAATATTTAAAGTGACGAAGATGATGAACTACAAGTTTATTCTTCTGCAGTGCGCTCTCAATCTTTGGAATCGTTTATGATGCATTGGGAGAAGATAATGAACCAATGACTCATATAATTTTGGACAGACGTCTGTATTTTGCATAAAATATGTAAAAAGGCTTTTTTTACTGATTAGAGCAATTGATTCATATCATATCATACAAAACAATAGTTTTAATTAGCTTTTAAGACATAATGTTTCATTTTCCACAATTAAATACTTTAAGGTTTATTTTTAACAACCTGGCAATGTATAATAGGATACAACTCTAAATAACCTATATAAAAATAATAAAAATATTGTTCATTTGTTTTTGTGATTCTGAAGCCTAACAAACTTCAAAGTAAAAAAAATATTTTTCAGGTTGCTTAATTCTATCGGTGCCAAGAAGAGGGTTAGGAACAAATCTTATTAGTAATATTTCGTGTTTTAGTGTATTTTTGTTTTATCCATGTTGCGGCAGCAACACGGGTTATCGGTCGTGCTATGTTTTTTTTTTAAGTAAGGCTGTTAGAGACTGAGAGGTAGTTTCTATCATACAAAAAAGTAATCAGGTTAGCAAAAATTTTCTAAGAAATGATTTTTTAAATAAATTTTGTACTTTTTGGTGAAATATCATGAAAATAAAATATCATTAAGGAAAAAAATCCCACAGGACCTACTTCATCTTTGGGGATGTTGTGGGGCTGGACTTTTTAGGGAAAGGAAAGACAGGAAGTTCTGGAAAGGAAAAGGGGTGGGTAGAAATCTGTGGGTCAATGTGAGCAGAAGTGATGGACTTTTCAATCCATCCCACCCACCGCTGTCCAAGGCGACGGGTTGAGATTCTGACGTAGCAAACCACTTAGGATTTGTTTATAACACACAAGAAATTAAACCATCTCGAAAAGAACATTAAAAAATTCTTTTATTTCGTTAAAATTAAAATTAAGACAAAAGTTGAAAGTTGACTATTTTTTAACCTCGAAACCACTACAAAATTCAGGTTTTGAATATTTAACCAATGGAATTGTTATGACATAGTGGTGAAAAACAGCTTTTCGAGGAAAATGTCCCGCTTTAACAGAGTTAAATCATTATGAGGAATTTATTGTCGGGTGTGTTTGCATTTTCAATAATCACAAACAAACAATAGAGAATTGGAAAACAGTAAAAAAACCACGAGGCGCTTAAAAAATTTAAAATATTTTGTGAACAGGTTTTGTCGGTGAATACACAGGATTAATATAATATAAAGGAACTTTAACTATCTGGGGAATGAATGCATTTGAAATAAATCTTTTTATGGTGGTTGAAACACGTTTTCGGGTGCCAAAGTGTATAATATGCTCATAATTCTGAAAAATAATTCTACCAGGGCTGCGTTGATTTTAGTGAAAATGCGCAATCTCAGGTCTGAAACTAATTGGTGGGCGCCCGCCCCGAACACAAAGGGGCAACCCTTATTTTATATACAAAGCACGAAGGTTCTACACGCATTGTCCGAACCGATTTGAAATATTTAAGCACAAGCAACTAGTACCTACCTTTAGAAAATTCAATACAGGCTCTGAGGGTAATGGGTCTCGCCGGACGGAGGCCAATATAACATTTAAGTCATGTGCTATATGGATTGATAAAACCCTTATCCGCATGAAGAATGTACCTTTTTAATATAAAAATAATTGTTTTTAAAAATACATATTTTTTGACGATTGTGGAGGAGTTTTATCGGAATAAGTTTGGTTTTAAAGCATTTTAATAATTGAAAAAATAAGTACTTTCAAGTATTCTTACTCGTAGGTACCGGTAGATACCCATAATTTGGTAGCTATTTCAGATCGACATTGCTAAATTCGAAAAATATAATGTGATGCTAAAGCAAAAATATATACTGTAGTCAGTGGAATTTTGGCAAACCCGAACATATTATGGTATCCATGACCAATGGACTCAAAACCAGTGATTATAGAACTACCATGGATTTTGTGGCACCGCACAAGAGTCCCAACTGCTCCAGACCAGACGGGTTCAATGAAACTCCATCCCCAATCATGGCGAATTTTTAAGCTAAAGGTAGTAGGGAGGGGTTGATGAGGAAGAAGAAGATGGGGAAGTATCCAGCTACTCAGATCAAGTCACCAAAATCGGCTAAATTCATTTCAAACAACTTTTAGATTCTCAATGGTGGTCTTTCACCAGGGTGATACAGATAGGGTCTTCTACTCTGCAGCAAATAAAAGGTCTATAATAAAATTATTTTTTTTATGAATTAATTGTGAAATTCTACAAATTATGATGCACAACGTCGTGTAACATTGGAAAACGACCCGCAAACAATAACACTCCTTATGTAGATGGGGATAAGATTTAAATTACCGTTTGACACCGGCCGCCTGTTTTGATTTATGTGATAAAAAACCCCGCTGAAAAGCAGGTATTTCGGTAAGCAGGATTTTTTGAAGTTTAAGGCAGTTTTCAGAGGCCTGATGCTTTATTTTTAGCCTGGTGCTTTATACTCGCAGTATTTCATTAAAACATCTAAAATATTTTTGAAGCGATCAAATTTTCAAATTAAAAACACAATGATTTTTCACTGCATTTGTAGTGCATCGCCTTAAATCAATAAAATTTACTTGCACAAGCTGTAATTTAAACCCGCAACCTCCAGATTCGTAGCGAAGGGTCGTAACCATTTAACCCACGATATGCTACAAAAATACTGACAAAACCATTGGGATTTTTAGAAAAATTTTACAATTTATTTCCGAGCCATTCCGGAGAAGGGAAAGTTATAAAGAAGCATGTAGGTACCAACATTGACCAAGCAAAGTAGCAAAGGGGACATTATAACAAAATCGACAATAATAATAATAATGGTTCACATTTTGTGTGTTTTTGCGCTTGCGAATGGTTCACGAGATTTTATTCGCATTTTATGATACTGCAATAAATTTTATGTCTGAAAGTACATAGTAGATATATTTGAACAAATATTTAATGGAATTGGAAGTCCTGTTTGTAGACATTTAAACGTACCTATGTATAATTTATCAAAAGACCAAAGATTCTGACGGCCTCCGTGGTCGATGGGTAAAGCTCTTGACTCGCAATTCGGGATCGTATCTCGGCTAGTGCAAATAATTTTTTTGATTAATTTTTGTTGTTTTACAATTCATTTATTTAAAATAATATATTTGCAGCACGTTCAATTTCCGAGTTGCGTGGAAGATACTCAATTTATTGCCCTGATGTAAGGTAATCACCATTAGGAATTGAAACGTTGCTTTAAATGGCTATAGCCGTGTTGGGTGACCAGATCTGAATAGCCAGGTACTTCTTCACCTTCCTCTTCCCCATCAACTTCTCCTTCACAATACCTTTCAGCCTCCCAACATACCCCAATGGGGATGCCATAATTCCCCTGGCTCCAGATGGGAGCAGCTAGGACTTTTCACGCGGTGGAAGTGAAACCTTCAGTAAACTAAAATAGATAAGAGGGAGGAGGCTACGAAGCACCGCACAAAGAGAAGACAGATAGGCTACAAAGCAGTGCACAAAGAGGAGACCGATAAGTCTCATTCTCTCACAAGCTAAATCCAATAGATTTTGCGTTTGTCTCTTTTTAGTGTCGTTTTTAGTTGTTGTCTTTTTAGTGCCTATTTTTCGCTTCATCGAGTTTCAAATCACAACGATGCTAAAGAAGTTTATACTTTTTTTTTTTAAGTATGAAATTCTCAAGCGGTAGAAAACTAAAGTAGACAAGAGTGGGGAGGCTATGAAGCATCGCACAAAGAGGAGATCGATAGGCTACGAAGCTCCCACAAAGAGAAGACCGATTTTACTATCTTATTCTTTCGCAGGCTCAATCCTACAGATGTACATGTGTTTGTCTCTTTTTAGTGTCACTATTTTTCGTTTCATCGAGTTTAAAATCGCAACGGTTCTGAAGAAGTTTTCATTTAAAAATATATAAAAACAATAAAATAATAAAACTAAATTAGTAGGCGCCTATGGCGGATACAAACTATGCTACTTTATCTTAACAACTTGTACCTATTGAGACTATCGCCTTAAATAATTATGATACAATACAATAAAATATATTTTGACTATCAAAGTTGGAATTTCCATTGAAGAAAAAAAAAGAAACAATAAGAAATAATTTAAAAACATATGTTATATCGTTTCGTAACAACAGATTGTTGATTATTATTCGTTGAAACCCATGTAGGTACTTAACATTTTGACGAAAGTGGAAAAAGGACTCTGTTCCAATTAAAGATTCTTAGACTAGAATTACTACCAACTACTAATTCAGTAATTCGATCTGTATAGAAATCTTCTTTCCTCTTTCTTTTTTCTCGTCTCTTTCCTCTCCTCCCACTACCTTTCGCCTCTCAACATTCCCCATTTGGGTTCTTCAACTATTTAGTCCTGCTATCTCCGGGCAGTGCCAGTAGAGTGAATCGCTTGTGCGGTGTCATATTAAACATTGTCCTTCTAACTCGTGGGGCTTCATATTCTAGTAGTGTGGTGACCTTAGGCGCTTGCGTTTGAGCATCAAGACTTTTGAACTCTTAGATTCTATTATATTTGTACATTATACATGTATACGAGATGCTACTTGTTTATTAAATAAATATATTACGAAATGCTGTCTATGTTTTATGCCACTCACTCAACGAGATCTTTTTTGCTTAAAACTCACATTTAAAATAGACTTTTGCCATCATCCCCCCCCCTCTCTCTTCTTCCCGGGGACCTCTAAGTGACGTTTGATGACTGTCTTTAGAAAATTTTTTGAAATGTTCCACATTGATGTTCCCGAATCCCTTTTGACGAACATTGCACAATTTTCTAGAATGATCTGGGAAGTTCAGGAATGTTGTGGAATCCTCTCAAATGCTCTGGCAGGGATGACCGGCTTCGCTCAGGGAGTTGATGTGAGATTGAACTGAAATTAGAACCCACGACGGATCTTGCTTTACATACCCCTACCGATGGGTAGCCCTACCCATGTAAAAAAATGTTGTGGATTGTTCTGGAATTTTCAGGAGTGTTCTGGAATGATCCACGAACTGGGATGTTCCCGAACGTTCCAGCTTATTCCCGTGCATTCCACAATATTCCAGAATGATCCTGGATATACTGGAATGTGATAGAATGCTCAAGAATACTCTCAAAAGTTCTGGACTGTTCTAGAAATTTCAAGGGGGTGAAACTAGCAGCCCTTTTTACAAAAAAAACATTCCATTTAGGTAAAAACGGGAACCTTCTTCGTGGATTTGGGATAGATGGCTACCACACAATATAACTTCCACGATCGTGTCGGGATTCGTCTCTGAGTTTTAACTGCACATTCTACTTTTTTAAATAATTTATATCCAAGATTAAGATTATCGAACCTCCTACAACTTTTCAGAACCTTCTAGCCTCACCGACACACCCCGCAAATCATTTCTGAAAGCTTCTAGAACTTTCTCCTTCCATACATTCCTAGAGCATTAGGGAACCTTCCATAACATTCTAGAACTATCTAGACTCACCGACACACTCCATCACTCATTCTGGAACTTTCTAGAGCTTTATCTTCTTTAGCTTTCCGGAACCGTCTAGTCTCACCGACACACTCCGCTACTCATTTCTGAAAGCTTCTAGAACTTTCTCCTTCCATAACTTTCTAGAGCATTATAAAACCATGAAGAACGTTTTGGAACCTTCTAGATTCACCGACATATTTTGCCACTCCTTCCAGAACTTCTATAGCTTTATCGAACCTTCTCCACTACGGTTTTCTGGTAGCTTTTAGAAGTTTTCGGTACCTTCTACATTTACCAGCACACTCCGCACTCATTTATGATAGCTTCTAGAACTTTCCAGAACCTTCTGTGTACACTCCGCCAATTTTTCGAAATTACTTTTTTCGAATTTGTGTAACCTCTAGCTCCTACAGTTTTTGATCAATCGTTTTCAAACTCGGTACGTAGTTTCATTACATAAAACCTAAACAATATCTTTGTTTTTACTATTTTTTATGGCACTTAAAACGTGCAAAAGAATGGTAAAAAACTATACAAAATTTTCACATTTCTCAAAAAAATATTAATTTTCGTTTTTTTTGTAAGGAGGAGGTTCAAATAGAAGAAACACTTATAAAAAAGGGAAATTCTTTTGAAAAATTGAGTTCGGATTAAAATTGTGACCTCCAGGAGTTACACAAATTGTCCAGCCGGATGGTGACTTGCAATGCGCGGCAGCTGATATATCCGTTATTTTTTTGAGGAAAATTTTAGAGTTTACCGTTGATGTATGTGTAAAATGACCCAAAGTATTTTGGTAGGTAGATCTAATGGCGGGCCTCACCAGCCCTGTTCGGCAATCCGCCTGTGATATTTGCTTATTTATCTGACTCCACATTAGGTTACCAAAGTGTACCATGATATTTCAAATGAAAGAAAGTGCTTTACACTGAAGTTAAAGTTTATTCGATCTTATGTAAAACACGACAAGTATTTATCAGAAGGATTAGGTAGGGAACGACAACTCTACGCGTGAGCAGCTAATCGGGCCGTCGGGAAACGAATGAAGTTCGGTACATTTGCCGAACGGAACACGGCGCAAAATCACGTCAGCTGAGTTGCCAGCGTACAAACCCGATTACCCAGTTGGTGAGTATTGTTCTCTACATACCTCCCGCCAAGTTTTTTAACGATAAAAAAATATATTTACGTATGATAGTAGTTTAGATAATTCGATGTGTTTCAGAAAACATAATGGAAATGTCATGTATGACTATAAGGTTTGAGTCATATTTTGAGTCAAATTGTAATTATATTTTCTGAAACTTGTTAAATAATATTGCTTAAAATTAGTACAAAAGGAAAATACTTAAAAAATACTTAAAATACTGCCTCGACAAACGTTATGTTTGGAGCAAGAACTGTTTAAATGTCTATTGCATTCTAGCTTATTGTTTTAGACTGTTTGAACTGGATGAGTATATACCTATATCAAATAATATAAAGCGGCACTATCTTAAAATATTCATATGGAGTGATCTTCCTAGCTCTGTAATATGAAGAAAAAAAATTATACTCTTACAGCCTTACTAAAAAAAAACCATAGCGCGACCAATTAACTGTGTTATTGTAATAACATAATTAATCCCCGTATACACTAAATCACGTTTTATTACCAATAACGTTTCTTGCGTGATCACGCTGTTAAAATGCATTAAGATCTGACAACATTGTAAATGGTTTTAATTTCCTAGGAAACAATTTTGTTTTAATTCTTCTCCGCTAGGGGCATTATTGGTGCTCCGGTGCATATCGGCCCGCGATTACAAAACAGTTCGGTGTGTTTATGGCGGGATATGGAAAATTTTGTTAGTGCCTAAATGTTGTGATTTTACTAAATAATTTCTATTGTAGTGACGAATTTACTCTTCTGTTCACATAATTGATATATTTACCATATTATTTGTGTGGCTTACATCAGTTTAATCAAGTTATTGTACAAACGCCGTACTTTCAAAGTTGAACTGTCAGAATATTGTTTTTATAGGTTACTTAGATAAAATTTTCATTTTAAGATCTTTATTTTAAAAGAATTTCTTAAAAGTGATATTTTTTTATAATATTAAAATCTAATACATGTGTTCGTAAACGTATCAAAAAAATTAACGTCTTTAGAGATGCAAGAAATCTGTTTTAAATTTCGCTATTGTTTCTAAGTTATTTTTTTGGCAATAAAAAAAACTTTGAAATTTTTTATTATTTTTTTATTGTATACACGATAAAAAAGTGAGGTGATAGTTTCCTTCCAAATTTACTACATAAAAGGACTGTGTTTTTTAAATTTTGATTTTATTTAAATTTCTCTACATTTTGGTCAAAAATGTTGTCGGAGGAAATTTTTTTCCATGTTTTTCCGAGTTTGAATCATAAAATATGGCAGTTTTTGAAAGCTAAAGTGTATTTCAAATACTCAAATCTAAAAGGTAATTTTATCTAGTTTTCATAAATGGTATTTGTTTTTACGACACCTTCAAAAATAAGAAATATATAGAACATTCAAAATACTATGGAAAAATTACAAATATCGTTCGGACATCAATGGTTAAAACAGAGATAAACTACCCTCTCAGGCCGTGGAAACCATGTGTATTTCTTTCAATAAACAAATTTTTAATTAGTAATGTTTTCACATCCGCGGCCGTTTGTCAATTGAATAAAATTTTCACTGGGTTTTTTAGTAAGGCTGTCAATGTGTTACAGGTGAATGTAATATAGTAATATCTACAATTATTCATACAAAGTAATCTTCCTATCACTGAAATATGAAAAATTTATTACTCTTAATGTGGTAGGGGTAAGTATGATAGGATTATCTAAAAAATATTCATACTGTACATTGTTGACATTTGTCACATGAGAACGGGTCGTTTCTTCGACTCGTTCTTGTGTTCAACAGCTCGGCTGTGGAATGATTTGCCGGCCTCTGTGTTTCCCCTTCCTACAATATGGGTCTCTTCAAGACCAATGTTCATTCCTTCCTCTCCTCAAAAAGACTCTCCACACAGCATCCCAGATGACATAGGCCCCGAAGGAAATTATTTTCCTGAGGGCCTCCTGTGTGGAGTAAATGTAAAAAAAATACTATATCATTCTCTCGCAGACTAAAACATACATATGGATGTGTTTGTCAAATCACAACGGTGCTAAAGAAGTTTCCACTTCAATAAATAAATAAAAGATTGACGGACCGCACATTTAAAACTTGGCTGGCCACAGGGAGCAGTAGGGCTGCATTCAAGTGAATACACGATCAAGGGAATGAAATACTTGAGTCGGGCCGTGTTAAGGGTACCTTTACATGAAACGACGAATGAATGTGAATGAAGCAAAAGTTTCAATTTAGGAGGCGAGTGTGGGTACCGCCGCTACGGGAATTATTTATTGGATAAACAACACCTCTGCTATAAGTCATCCCAAGTGGATCGCTAAGTTTGGTGACTTAGCAGGGATGCCTGAGTTCGTGGGATGTGATTTTTCAAAGTAGCGGCGGAAGCATTTGCCCACGTACTGCGTGGCGAGCTGGAAAGGACTGGTTGAAGGAGACCATTTAACCTCTCCAGCAGCTCCCTCGACCCATTTCCTCGCATCGCAGTGGGAGGGAAAGTTTCATCCGTCCATCTCTCCTGGAAACACTAACCCAGAGAGTCCTAACCACCTATCATAACTTTTTCCTTCCACTATTTCCTTTCTCTAAAATGACCCTTCACATAGCATCTCCAAAGACATTTTTTTTAAATAATAACATAATAATAGGTATATTTTGTAATAGTTACCCAAAAATGACAGTGGATAAGTTTATGTATTCGGGAAGTATATTTACGAGAGATGGGGAGTCTGATAGAGATATTGAAAGAAGGGTAAATGCAGGTAACTCCGCATTTATGGAGGACTGAACGCCGTTGGCGCTAATAAAAAAACTGTCCAAAGAAGCGAAGCTAGCAGTCCACAATGGAGTGTTTATTTTTTACATTAACTCAGAAAATGATTTCCCTCAGGGCCTATGTCATCTGGGATGCTGTGTGGAGGGTCTTTTTGAGGAGAGGAAGGAATGAACATTGGTCTTGAAGAGACTCATGTTGTAGGAAGGAGGAAACACAGAGGCCGGCAAATCATTCCACAGCCGAGCTGTTGAACACAAGAACGAGTCGAAGAAACGACCCGTTCTCATGTGACAAATGTCAACAGTGTACAAATGTTGGGCACGCGTTTGGCGTGTTTCCCGACTATGCACCGGGGTACCAACCCTGATGTACGTCAGTGAAGCATGAAACTGGCAGAGGAAGGACTAAATGCTATAGAAAGCCATGTATGATAGTGTGAAAAAATATGAAAATAATGCAAGGCTGATACAAGCGTAATAAGTAAGATTAAGAAAGGGACGCTTAGATGGTTAAGACATGTAGAGCGAATGATTGAAGAAAAATTTTCTTGTATTTAGGGTGGCCAAGGGGGGGGGGGGGGGGGGAGGGGCGCCTGGATCCGCCACTGACCGGAGCGTGATGTTAGTATATCTATTAAAACTACTAGACTAGATAATTCGTCATTTAAAACTGGTGTGTTATTTAATTTTGAACTATGTATTAACTGAATCAATACTAACATTAAGACGCTTCCGTAAGCATTTGGAAAACTTATAAACTAGATAAGTTAATTTCATCCACACCTTCACTCAGATCTGGCGTTGTGGCATATCTGACCGAAATTAATCAAAGATAGACAATTTTCTCCTAGAATATAACTTGATAAGTATCTTAAACTAGGTAGGTACATATAAAAATTTCATTCTAAAATTCTATAAAAGTTTTTTTTAAAGAAAAGAATTGTATAAAATTTTGAAAATTTATAAAAACTTCAACGCAAATAGCGGAGTGGTTAGATTTACTATTTAAATATTCATCGCAAGCTGCGGAATGTTTTATTTTTTAAAACAAGATTAGGTATAAGGTTATTTTTTACGTTAATATGTGTTATATTGAGAATATGGTCAATACAAGACATATTACGCTCTGTTAATATTAAGTTTAAAAAATGACTATTGTCTAAGTACATTGTTTTTTGGAACCTTCCAGACTCACCGCCACACAGCGCCAATCATCTCTGATAGCTTCGAGAATTTTCCGGAACCTTCTTCTTCAGACTCACCGGCACGCTCCAGTACTCATTTCTGAAAGCTTCAAGAACTTTCTCCTTCCATAACTTTCTAGAGCATTAGCGAACTATCCAGAACGTTCTGGAAACTTTTATATTCACCGTCATACTCCGTCAGTTTTATTGAACCTTCTAGAACTTTCCGGAAGACTGTTTTTGAAATTTCTGGTGGGCGAAACTTCCAGCCCTTATATCTTCGAAAACACGCCCTTTATGTAAAAACGAGAACCATCATCCTAGAGGGGGGATAGAGATCTACCACACCATATCACTCCGTTGATCCGTACCGGGACTCGTTTCTGAGTTTTTGCGGTCCGCACATATTTTTTGGATATTCTTTCATAATGTATATTGATTATAAGATCTTGCACCAAGCACAAGCATATTCTCTCCAAAACAAAAGTACTTATCTTATCCTCAAGGCATCCTGAATTAAATAAGTAAAATATAAGATGTAAATAATGAAACTTTAATAAATAATATAGCAAACATCTCTCACAATCATTTATCAACTGTGTTCTCACAATCCAGTTTTCTGTTACGGAAGCTGTTTCACTTTCATTATACAACTCTCATTACCCTTGTTTCTTTTTTATCATCTACGTATACATTATGTTAATGACGAATAATTGTACGACGTACATTATTATGTCGTTCTTACAAGAGTTTACTATTTCGGAGAAAAGCCTGGGGAACTATATCCGGTACGACGAAGCTACAAGATGGCGCTGTTGGTGGGGATTTGTTAATGTAGGTTCTGAAAAAGCCCGGATTAAATAAAAGGGGCAAAACGGAAAACGATTTCTCTTAGTTATCTTTTTTTTTTATTTCTTTTCATTTAAACTTTTTTTCGCATACTGTGATGTATGTAACACAGAGAAAACTTCACTGCTTAATAAAATTATAAAGGTGGTTAGTTATCTATGTAAATACGTATTATAAACAATGTACGTACCTACTCGAAAAAGGTAACACACACCAAAACAATATTTTTTTTTACTGTACGAGAGGTACTTTAAAAACTATTATCTAAAGGAGATACCTATAAAAGTAGTTATTAATTTTTGTTATTTGTTTTTAGGGTGTTATGCCGTGTTGCGCTACCTCCTCCTTTAGCCAACGTTTCGGACAGCGTTACAGTGTCTATCACCAGGGCAGATGAGGAGGTAGCGCAACACGGCACAACACCCCAAAAATAAAAAAAAACCGTGGCAAAAAACAAATAAAAATAAATAAATTATGGCCGTGGAAATCTAAAATCATATCTAGTTATTAATTTGTTCTCTTATGAAGTTTATCATAAGATGAACCTTATCACTTTTCAGTCCCATATGATTTCCTGGCATGATCCGATAGAAAGACATACAATAAGACAACACTATCGTTGAAATTACAAATGCCGTACAAATTACTATTAAAAGAGTAAACACTGAATTTACATTTTCCAGAAGTAAGCATGTGAAAAAATCGTTTTAATGGTAAGTTTAAATTTATGGTATTAACAAACATCCCATAACATGTTAATTTTCTTTACTATGTCTGAGGTAAAACACCTGGATTAAATAATAAAAAAAATGGTTTCCATTCATATCTACGTAAAGAATTTTTTTTACCCAATATGAGAATTGATCGCCACCGAAATGGGCTTTGTTTAAAATTAATAAAAATCTTAACATACGATATTGAATCGCGTGAACTAACGACTCGGCTAATAAAGTTAAATCACGAGCTTTCACTGAACATTGGTAAAAGGTCTGCAATAGTGTCCCGTGAAGTCACAAGCAGTACAATTCTTAATAAATTGAATGGCAATGACACAGCTCCGCCACGGACATCCCGTGTCCACATGCTTTTTGGCTGGCCGCGAAAACCAACATTTTAACGGCTTATGTCTTCGGTACGAAATGAATTCAAATAGTTTTGTCCTTAGTATATTTTAATAAAATATACCTAGGTATATCAGGCATTTGTAAAAAAAAAAAAATGACATTACGTCATAGGAGACGAACTCATTGTTATTTTTAAAATTAAATTAACAGTAGATGTGAAACCCTTAGAAAATTAAATTAGACTAGAGTGGGGAGGCTACAAAGTAAATTTTTTATCAATGTGAAGAATGATTTTTTCCATATATTTATCGTTGAATTACAGTGCACCTTTTCCTATATATTTGGCCAACTTATTAGTATTTATGTTTTCTTCTTCAATGTCGCCTTTTTGTATTTTCTTTGCCTGTTCATTTTGGAGTGATTTGAAGATTGGATAGGTATTTATTTTACAAATATAACAATATTTATTATTTTTTTGGATTTCATAAGATTCGATGGCATTCAGCGGCCCAAGGGATCCGCTGAATACCTGGCCACTAGGGTTCGTCAGGTGCTTTATACCACTAGACTAAAGGAGACTTGCGTGGGATCGTGGATTTATCGTATTATATTGGATCCTAGTACGCTGAAATTAATCAATATTTTTTTGCTATCTCGTTTGTCCCTTTTTATTAGTGTCGCTCTCTTCCGTTTCAACGAGTTTCAAATTACAACTGTGCTAAAGAAGTTTTCACTTAATAACTATTTTCATTTCTAGTACCTATGCAATTTATTTAGCACCCATTTTCACTGTAAAGCTTAGACCAATAAAAAATATTGTTTGGTAGACTAATTTGGAATACTACATACTTTAATTACACTGCTGTAATTCCAGTGGTGTAATTAAAGTATGTGTAATTTTAAGTGTTCAAAGTGTTATCGTGTTTATTTACAAATTTTTTTCGCGTCGTAGTTATGTATTAATTTTAGTGGTTATGTATTGGTAAGTTGATTTCACGCCATTGTAATTTCGTTCTAATACCTACCGTTATTTTATAAATATATGAATACTGTGGAATCGTAGGGACTATTGCGTTATCAATTTGGGTTTATTCTCAGCATGGGTAAAGCACGCAGTGACGCCCACATTGTTAGGTAATGTTGAAAAAAAAAATTATAAAAATAATAAAACAAAAATTTCAAAAATGGAAGATGGGAATGGGGTGGACAAACGAAGAAGTTAATGGAAGTGGAAAGGAATTGTGAAGTACCTGGCTATTCCTGTCTGGTCACTAAACGCGACTAAGTTAGTATCGCTTCTGAATGGTGATTTTCACCGAGGGCGACGCCTAGAAGTGGGAGTATCCAACATTTGTGCTCTGGAAAATTGGACAATAAACTAAAGGATGGTTTTTTAAAAACCACTTTCAAGATCGAGGCAATTTTTTGAAACCCTGTATGTTTTCATCAGCTTAAGTTTTCCAAACTTTACGTTCTCAAACCCCAATAGGCTATTTTTTATCGTGAATCAATTTTACGAAAATTTCTGACACTCCGATGCACCACATACAGCATTTTCTCAGAATTAAAAATGTTTCTTAATAAAACTGATCACCCTAACTAGAGAGTTTTGTATGCCTACTATACCTTACGTTAGGAATATAATACTTCCAACTCCTGCAGTGAGTTCTGTTGTGAAACTTGTTTCACCTTCATTAATAGAACTTTCACTCTCTTATTTTCTTTTCCCCACTATCATCCACGTATTTATCTTTAGTAATTGATTAATACTTATATGATGATCTTATTTTACTTATCCATTCATTTTCTTCCATTCTGTTTTGTCTTTTGTTTATTTTGTATTATTGTTTCTTTTTTTTTACATTTTTTTGCAAAATTTTGTGAAACTGTGGCTAATTTACCGGTTAACTACAAGAAGTTACTATTCCAAATTACATAACTCTTTTAACAAACTGACAATATGGCGCCATACATTTTACAACTTTATTTTTTCAAGAGTCCGTGTTCACAATGGTTGATAATTTATCTTATATTACTACAAATAAATCCAGTTGAACTGCTAGATATCAGTTGTTAGTCAATGTGTTCTCAAAACAAAGTATATTTAGACAAATTATTACGGTAAACTACCTACGTGTATATACATACATATATGTGTACCTATATATAACATGAGATATTTATAGAAAAAAAAATCAAGTGCAGTTTACACGCGGTAGAAGCAATACTTTACCAAAATAATCTCAATCAATACTTGAAAAGTGAGGTCATAATCAAAGCGACCTTACTCAACCAATGGGAGCCTTCAAAAGTGGCATCATAATCACAGCGGCCAATGAGCGCAGTTGATGCGTCGCAGGTGCAATAATCGTCATTTCCGTTTCATCCGAAATCCAAATCACAACGGGGCTATAGAAGTTTCACTTTAAGATGGATTCTGCAAAATCACACAAAGTCATATGTTTTTGTTTTGAAAATTTGATCGCTTAGAGTATTATAGATGCTTCAATCAAATACTGCGTGTAGAACATTCCATGGCCCTTCAAAACATGGGTCAGTTTTTTTATAAGTCGTTTAATAAGCCTATAAAAAAATAAAATATAAAGTCTGTAAAAAACACTTTTAAGTCCAAACTCTCCTATTTATAAACCCCTTTTCGGATATGGTTTTATTGTTTAATGTAGCAAATTCAGTTTCTTTTATAATAATCGCAAATATATTGATTTTTACGCCCGAAGTTCACAAAATAAAATAAAATATGCATATTCCAGTTGTTATTTTACAATACGGCCGGCAGTAGACGAATTTGGATTTTCAAAGAGAACTCTATGCCATCCACCGAAGGGCTACATGACTAGTCAGTCTAGTCACGCCCGTTTTTTTATCAGTTCGCCCCCGAACGGAGCGGGAAACGGACGCTAGGCTCCACGTCGCTTTGTTCCGTGAAATCAATATTAAAATTCTGTTTTATTACAATAAACAATGCGTAAAAAATGAGTTAATGTTTTTTTTACAGGCCTTTAGGAAATCAACCTGTAAAAAAAATTCTCAAATACCTTTTCCAACCTTTCCAAAAGCTTTTTCTCAAGTATTTTTAAACTTCTCCCATAAAAGGGTGTGAATTCCGATTTTTTCCTGGATTATTGGATCGCCTTAATAACAAAAAATAATTCAGAATCAGAAAGTAAAAAAGGTGATATGAACCAATGCCAATAATGAAATCAGTGCTCAATCATTCCTCAGATGACATTGCGAAGAGAGGGCTCTAATTCTTTAGGAAAAACCACTCTTGTTTGTCGTCAGAGTGGAACATCTATTCATGGTCTTAGGGGGCCCCGCGGAAACAGTTTTAAAGTTTCCCTTTGCCTTTGACGTTGCCCGGGAAGGGTAATGGTAGGCGGGAGCTTGTACCGAGTATTGTTTCTTACTCGCAGCGCGGCGTTAGCGAGAGGGCTGCATTTTGCATCTGCACCCCATCAGCGAACAAAGCAATAATACCCTTAGTACACGCCTCTGCACACCGCACCACGCACTCTTTCCGTTGCACTAATTTCCTACTTACTTAGAACCAGACGAGGTGCTCCTTTCACTACCATCAACGCGAGAGGATTCCTTGAATTATTCCCTTTTCAAACATTTTTTTAAACCCTGGAAAATAATTACTTATTTCGCCTAATATACTTTATGAGTCCCGAGCCTTATTGAATAAAACTTACTTATAAAATAAACTTTCGTATTCGAGTAAGCATGTGAGTAATGGACATCTTTGAGTTATTTTAGTATCGGTATAAAAAAGGTTCTTAAAGGTACCGTTTTCAAATTTTGTATATATCCATAAAAAGAGTAAGAAAGATTTTCTTCAAGGTAGCATTTTATTTATTTACGACAAAGTCATCATTTACAATATCACAGCATAGTACTTATCTACCTGTAGTCAATGAAGCATCGCTTAGTTTCTCCATGCAGTTAGACAGATTCACACGCTATCATTGACCTTTGGGATATACTTCGTCAAAGCACGCTATCTATTTGCGAAATTGCCTAATTCACTTTCAATCATACCTACTATTTTTCGTTATGGGAGTGAGGCCCAAATCAGTTATTTGGTTTACTTGATCGTGCAATGTCTTCTAAGGACCCCCTCAAATATTGACGTTCCCCTTTATTTACATCCGCTGTACGAACCAAAATATATATTTTTTAATAATTAAGATCACGTCGGCACTTTTTTAGGATTTCTTCACTCGCATTTCATTTTTTTTTTAATTTCATTAATTTTAACACATAATTTACCAGAATATTTCTACCCAAAAGAGTTTACATTAATAAGTACATTGTAAATTAAAAGCGTTAAAAAATCAATTGAGACGTCTACAACCTACATGAAATCGAAAAAAAGGCGACGAAATACCTTTCTTCTTATTCCTTTAAATGTGTCTCAAAACGCGTGGATATTACGCACTAAATTCTCGTCCTGGGGGGCCGGGCCATTTTTCACAGCGCCACTGATTCTCTTCAAGTGCAAACATGTTGACAAATAGGGGGAATGAGAAGGAACGATCCGGATAAATAAAAAAAATACCTTTGGGCTTCCATTCAATACAAGAAGGATGAAGGTACAAAGTTTCTAGCGCTGTTTGCTGGTTCTACAAAATGTTCGAGTTTTATTGAGTGTGGCCGCAACAGGGTTACCTTTAATTTTTAAAAGTTTTATAAATATACGGGATAAAATTAGATTTATTTAAATTATGAAAGATACCTACATAATATGTTATAAGAATTAAATAAAAAATATTAATTATTATTTTTAATTGATAAACTAACGTTTTTTTAAGACAAGATTTTTATGCGTAGCACAAAGGGTAACAATTGTTATAAGCAATAAAATAAAATCTACACTCTCATCTACATTAAAAAAATCTTCCCAGAAAAGATAAATACTAGTGATGCAACGAATACTACTTTTACGAATAAGAATACGAATACGAATATCAAACCTACTATCCGGCGAATACGAATACGAATACGAATAACTTGGCAGAGTAATAAAACACTCATTTATTTAACCTTGTTCTGTTTGTTTTATTATAGGTACTAATAATTAAAATTTACAATTGTCAAATTTTTATTCAGAAAACATAACATCTGTAGATTCGCTGGTGATAGGCGATTTCTTTTTTAACAATTATTACAAGCAATAATTGTCAGCCTGAAACACTCATTTACATTGAAAAATCTTCCGAGAAAAGATACTTGCCGCCAACGGGACTTGAACCCGTGTCCTTCCGATTGCCGGTCGAATGCTCTGACCACTGAGCTATGGCGGCTTATCAAATACCCGCCAAATAATTCAATATATACTAGTGTTTCATTCAACAATTACGGGTTCAAGTCCCGTTGGCGGCAAGTATCTTTTCTCGGAAGATTTTTCAATGTAAATGAGTGTTTCAGGCTGACAATTATTGCTTGTAATAATTGTTACCCTTTGTGCTATGCATAAAAATCTTGTCTAAACGTTAGTTTATAAATTAAAAAAATAATAATTGATTTCTTTTTTCTTTCTTTTTTTGGCCTGTGCTATCGACTGTCAAATACTGAAACTACTAAGAGAAAGAACGCGTATTAAATGAAAAATTCGAGGTTCATAGTACAGTGCCACAAAATCCATAGACATTTTGACATTTCTGTGACAATTTATTAATTCAAAAGTTTTTTTTATAGTATTCGTATTCGTAAATATATATTCGCCGAATACGAATATTCGGTAAATGTCTACTATTCGGCGAATACGAATATTCGTATTCGTATTCGTTGCATCACTAATAAATACATATAAATCAGAAGGACACGGGTTCAAGTAGTGCAGCGGTAAGGCGCTCGATTCGCATTCGGAAGGTCGCGGGATCGAATCCCGGCGTGGTAAATAAATTTTATTTGATTAATTTGTGTATTTCAGAATTAATTCATTTAAAATAATATATAGTTTAGGTATTTGCGGCACGTTCCAGAATGGAATATACTCTCAGTATCGTCCTGGTGTAAGACCACCATTCAGAAATGAAACGTTGCCTGAAGTAGCTTTCGCCGTGTTTGGTGACCAGATCTGAATAGCCAAGTACTTCCCCACCTTCCTCTTCCCTATCTCCTTCCCTCCCTACTGCCTTCAGCCTCACAACATGCCCCAATTGGGGATGCCATAGTCTCACTGGCTCCAGACGGGAGCAGTTTGGACTCATGTGCGGTATTCATGTAAAAAAAAAAAATCCCGTTGGGGGCATGTATCTTTTCTGGGAAGATTTTTTCAATGTAGATGAGTATTTCAGGCTGATAATTATTGCTTATAATAATTGTTAAAAATATTAGTTTCGTTAATTAAATGAACCAAAAAAATATGTGTTTGGCCTAGGGTATAATCCCTTTAAAAATAGTAACGTTTGTTACCTCTGTAAGTTGTAAGTTACATATTAGCCCCCGATGTAAGTCTTAGATGTAAGTCACTGGTTATTATTATAAATTACAGTATTAGTCTGTTACATTAATTGCGTCTATAATACATTTATTTGTTCAACGCCGTTGAGGTGAATTTTTATAAAAACAGTGCTATATAAATCAGCCAAATATTATAATTATAGGTACACACAATATTCCTAGCATTCTGTGAATGTGTACCTACAACAAACAAATAATGTAACTATCTTTAAAATTTCAACTAAAAATGTTTCGAATCGGATGATTCTGAAGTCATAGCAAGTCTTGAATTTTTCTCATAAATACTGATTTTGAATACATTCCTTGGGATTTTTTTTAGTTGAACATACAAATTGTTAAAGTCAATTATCATGTAGGTACTCAAGATGAAAAAAAAAACATATTGCAGTCCAGTACGACACAAATTAAAGAGACGGATTTATTACCTGACCCGAGATTTTTTGCCGGTCCACTTAGTTGGGTTTATTATGTGTGTGTGTGAGAGTGAGAGAGAGAGGGTGTATGTGTGTGTGTCTACCAGTCAAGTAGATCCGTTTGAGATTGCTTCTCCTTAGCCGCAGCAGTATGTTGTAAGGAAGATCTATAGCAGCGATCTGCTAAGACTCTATGAATAAAAAATCACCCCTTATGTTTTAGAGCGGGACGCTTATATCGAGCGGAACCACTCTCAGGCCTGATCCGCGTAATTCAAACTACCTACCTACTCAGGCGCCACCTATCCAAAAGGAACACACTTTTCTTCGAAATTAAAACGGAGACATGTATCAAGAGGTTTGTGCCTTTTTACAGCGTAATTAAGAGTCGGGAACGGGCGGGCTGCTCTAAGGTTCCTGGGCGCTAGCTTTATAGCAGGGTCCATTAAGAGAAAGGATAACTAGAATTACAAGAAATGGACACTTAAGGGTGTATAGGAACACGTCCAAGAGGAAGTAGAATTGGAAATGATCTTGATAACAGCGAGTATTTACTATCAGACTAAAGGTAAAATGTTTTTTTCGCAAGGCTAATACGAGCTTCCTTAAGAAAACAATGTATAGAAACAGCGCGATAAATTAACGTGATTAAAATAATTGGTAGACATCTACGCAACGTTAATTTAGTACATTGTACATAATTCACATATATATGGTTTTAATATTATCTATCTTAATTTTTATCTCTGGAACGTATTATAGAACAAAGGACCCTCAAACAAGCACGTTGATTACACTCATAAAAGTGGATAAAATTCTCCGCTTGGTCAGGCTTGTTAACACGTAGGGTGAAAAAATTCTGTTTTTGCATTTAAAAAAAATATTGCTTAATAACACTAAGCCGTGTGTTAAGATTATTGCAGTGCTTTAGAAGCTTATCTCTTTTGAAAACCTCATATAAAATAACTCACGTAGCAAGTTAATTCACGCTGTAAAATCTTGTATATAAAGTATGTATTACAGGAATACCTACGTAGGTACCTAACCTACCGTTAACCCCTTTCAATCCCGGTTATGTAGGTATTTAAATATATAACCCTTTTTTGTCAATATAAGAGGATTTACGAGACTTTGTGCAAAAACAAAAACATTTACGTTGCTTTGGCGAATTTCAGTCGAAACGGGTACGTTTGTTTCCTTGGAAATATAAAATTGGAGGTTTTTACAGCTTACATTATTCGTTAAATTTGTCAAAATATGTTTCTTTTAAACCTTCTTTTAAACACATTGCTTTAGGATAAAGGTGTAGATACCTACATTATATCGATCAAGGAAATTTTAAATGCTGTAAAGGACAAAATGTTAATTGCTCAGGAGACCGAAAATATTTTTTTTATCTTTTTTAAAAATCGTGTTTTTGGGGTCCCATAATTATGATTTTTTATAATAAAACTAGTGAGTCACTACAAACCCAACCAAAGAAATTAAATTAATTAACTAAACAATAATATCTTAAATAGTTTGGCTACCTAGAATCGCATTGGCAATTGATTGACAATACTTAACTGACAGTTTTTTTTAAATTTATTTTTTATTTTATATATATATAAATATTATTATTTTTATTTGTGCACGTATATATGTGTGTAATAATTTTTAATTTTAATTTTTAATAAAATTCGTTATGTTCTTGCCTTTACACACGAGTAATTCCACACACGTAAAGGTTATATATTGTATACATATATGTGTTTTTACAGTTTTTTAATCAATGTTGCATGTTTAATTACTCATGATTATGTTACATGTGTATGTATACAAAAAACTAATAAAAAAAAATTTTAAAATGTGCGTCGTAAAAGACGTACTTATTTTTCAGGAAATATTTTAACGTCGCAGATCGAAGGAGAAAAAACTGAGAAAAATGACATTTATATAATTCTTTTTGGATTTATTGATCTTTCCAGCATTTCAAATTTAAATGATCGATATTGTATAGTAATTAGTGCATTTGCGTACCTTCCTGAGAAGACACATTGTTATTGATTATAACACGTTCTTTAGTAAGATAGCAGGTATCGTTTTAGGAAAAAAAAGTGCGCATAGTATTAACGTTAGCTCCACACAGTAGGCCCCGAGGAAAATAATTTCCCTTAGGGCCTATGACATCTTTGTGGATGATGTGTGGAGGTTTTTTAGAGAAAAGGAAGGAGAGGAAGTTTTGGGGCGGAAAATGGTAGGTAGCTAGAAATCTAAGGTTTGGTAGGAAAAATGGGGGGTGGGTAGGAATATGTGGGTCAGTGTGTCCAGGAGTGACAGACGTATGATTCCGTCCGTCCCATTGCGGTGCAAAGCGATATTCCGAGAGAATACAGCTGGAGAAGCAAAGGGACTCCCCCAACCGTTCTATCTCGATCCGGTCTACCAAGTAGCCGGTGGGCAGACGCATCCGCCGCAAAGACCCGGACAAACCTCACCCCATGAAGCCGGGTACCCCTGCTAAGTTACCGAATGTAGCGAACCACATGGGATGACCTATGGCAGAGGTGTTGGTTATCCAATCACTTCTACTGCTGACGACATTTGGGCTCAGTTAAACTTTAATAATTTAGTCCTAACTCCAACGCCTTCTGTTGGACTCGCTGCACCTTCACTAGTCATGGAAAATTCTTCCATCCGGACACCCTAGCGGTCGGTTGGTAACCCAGTAAATTACATATAAATAGTTTTACTGCGCGGTTTTGCCACAATAATTCTGTACCCGAGAAGTACTAGGATGCAAGTCCAAAATTTGGGGAAAAGAGTTTTTGGTGCAGACTTGAAGTAAATTATCATGTTTATCAGTGGCAGAAAGATAGTCCTACAATGAAAAAAAAAATAGGATGCAACTACCTTTGATGCAACAACTATCTTAGAAGCAGAAAGATGTACATGGATTTGCATCTTTATGATTTAGTTGCATTTTGAGTTTTATAACTCAAATCTATTTGCATCCTTCTGCCTCTAACATTACTACGCTTTCTATGGAAGTAAACAATTTACAAACATCGATCCTTTCATAATACACCACATGTCATAACAAAATATTCCATTTCATTTTGAAGCAGAAGGATTAAAGTCCGTGTTTTTGTTTGACTCAACCAGCGTTTTTTTTTTAAATATTTTTTAAGGCTTTACATTTAAAATATTTCGTTTTATTTTATCGTTTTTAAAAGAAAACTAATTGGTTTAAAAATGCCTTTTTTGTTATCTATCAGCATGCATATCCGAAGAAGTTATGAGACCGTAGTTATAGAAAAAATAGTTTTTTGGCTCTCCTGAACATTTACATTTTTTGACTTGCATCCGTATGCTTCTCGGGTACAGAATTATAATGTTCACTATTTTAAAAATAAGGAATAAGCTATGACACCTTACCCGTAATAGCGTTATTTATTAATTTCGTTAGGTCAAGATAAATAAATGATAACATGTTCTGAAAAAAATTTCGTTGAGCTGAAAATTGTGTAGCTCGTAACATTCGTCCAATTACGTAACTCCAGAGATGACCGTTCAAGAGTTTTTGTTGACCGTTAAATTCCTCGGCTGGCTAAGTCCTTCATCACGACACAACCAATATTTTTCGCTTTCCGTGATGGTAGTATGAGATTGTCAAATATTATCAGGTTACTAAATATAAAGGTTAAAAATACATAAAGTTTCAAGAAGGATGCGAAGAAATACCCACTGTTGATAAAGCAGACAAATCACGCAAGCGAAAGCGATGCAAGGTTTCTACCTTGCATCGCTTTCGCTTGCGTGATACCGAATAAATATCACAAGAGGTTCCGTTATCTCCACACTACAGGAGCTCAAAATTAACTAACTTTTTAGAATGAGTCATTTTTCACACACGTGCAATAACAGGAGAGGACTAGACCCACATTGAAAAAGGGGTCGACTATCAGTATTAAAAATACGGGAACACGTGTTGGGTTTAGATATGTACCTACATTCTACGTTAGTTTTTTTTTGCAGAAGTAATTTCATTCTGTAGGTACAAACAATGTTTTTATTGTTCTTTTTTTTCATTTCATGTACCACTCACATAGATATCGGAGGCATGAAGTGTAGTTTCTTCAACTCCTTGATCTTCCATCAATTGGGTTGCGTTGGTTGCGTGAATTAATCGCTCCTCACAATTAAATAAAATTCATGTTCAAGTTAAATAAAATGTCTACAGCGAAAAATTGTTTTCTTATTTAATATAATAATTCGAACTAAACGTCATAGTTTTTTTTATAAACCATTTATTGAGAAAAGGAACGAGATAAATAATATCAAGCTATAACCAATATAACCAAAACTATTTTTTTTCTTTTTTTTATTATTTTAAGTTTGTTTATTTTCCAATAAGTAAATGTGTATAAAACTTGACCATGTTGTTACTAATATAGAAGATGGATTGAAAAATTATATGAACATGATATAATTAGTAAGTTTCACGCCAAAAGTAGGTATAGTAATATATACTTCAGGTATTATTGGGGTTTTATTTCGTGTGGCGCTTCCTCCTTTGGCGATATTTTTTTCGTGTTTTTGAAAAATTGGTATTCTGAGAGAAAAGTTTCAAGATACAAGATTCTTCTTTCACAAAATAATTAATTGATGAAACGAGCCACACGATGAATGAATAATTTGGCAAGCCCTATCTTCTACGTTTAGGCAATTCTTGACCATAATGATTTGTTTATTATGTTTCTTAGGATATAAAACCCGCATTGTTAGGGTTGTTTAAACGCTCTAAAACATTGCTTTTCTAAACCAATGAACACATTTTCTGATTAGTCTCTATCAAAAAAATTACAATAATATTCCTTTTATTGTAGCATAATCTATACTTATTATTGATGTGAATATTTAAAAATAAAATGTTGTAAATCAATGGCGGTTAATAAAGAAATAGGTACATTCGTAATAGTTAAATAATTTGCATTAAAGATACTTAAATCATAATAAGAAATAACTTACTTTGACGAACTTGCTGACGGGCACAAGATAACAAAGGAAAAACCATCTGAAAGTAGTTCTTTTCGATCACGCTTTTTATTTTTATCGCAAAAATATGTTATTTTTTTGTTTTTAAAGAAAGAAAAATATTCCCGGGTTACGAATAACCCGAAAATATTTGAAAATCTCCCGCTACCACCACAAAAAAGCTGAAAATGTTGTTTGTGTTGTTATAGAGGACTTAGCCAGCCGAGGAATCGAACATGCGACGACCAGGTGGTACCTAAACGCGATGCCGACTCAGCCTCTGACCGGTCAGTTATGTTTGATTCTCTTGGTTTTTACCTATTGCATTTCGGAGGAGTTCCATTTGTCCTAATATGATTATTTGATTTTAGGAAAGAAAACATCAGATGCAAGAAGAAACAAGAAAGGGCAAGAAGAGCCAAGACGGAGCAATAATAGGAAGGGAGAAGTAAGATGAACCAAGAAAAAATAGAAAGAGACTAGAAGAAGCAAGAAGAGGCATGAAATACTACCTCAAGGCAAGAAAAGTGAAGATAGAGCAAGAAGATCCCTGCATATAGATAAGAGAGATAAGAAGAACTAAGAAGAATGCCAAGAAGAAGCAAGAAGAACTATGTTGAAGCAAGAAGAACCAAAAAGAGGTTAGTAGAAGCAAAAAGATGCAAACAAAGAATAGGAGAGATTGTAAAAATCGAGAAAGACATAATTGGCAAGAAAAGATCAGAAGAGACAAGAAAATTACAAGCGAGTTTAATTAGTCAATTCCCACCAAATACAAGATATTTCCTGGCTATTATAGACTTAGATACAAATGTATTCTTTTAGATACAGATGTATTTTCTCAGTAGAATTTTTTTTAAACCTAAAAACCCTACATAAATTCCACGTTTTCATCATCGGCCATCAACCATCAAGCATCAACTGGTGACAGCCTACTGCGGCCATATATGCACACTTGTCTGTTTGTGTTATGTTGGGAGTGGAATGGAGTCGGTCATGTCATTTTGTTTTGAATTCTTCCACATCACATTAGGGAATAAGGGAACCCATGAAAAAACCATATCATGGAAGAAGCGGCCGTCTGCCAACGTGAAACGGAGTCAGTCTTCAGCGAGATCACTATATCATGTCCTGCATTATGAGGTGTGTGTATGTCTATTTTTTTTGTTAATATATATTTTTACCTTTGGGAAAATAAAGAATTTACACACATAATATAAATACATACTGTAAAATATTCTAAAAATATATTAATAAACCGGGACAGGAGTCCTCCTGGCTGGGGTGGTACAATCATATCGTAACGCATTGTAAACCAAGAATAACATTAGACAAAAAAGATCGAAGACAATTCGGCTTTAAACTTTTCCGGAATAAAAATATTTTTTCATTTTAATGCATATCTTGTTATAACTCAAAGTTTTAAATAAATATCCATATTCTCATTTTCTTAACGTTGGAACAAATTTGTTACATTTGAAATTGAAAAGTTTAAGGTCAAAAGTTCCGCTGCCATTTTTTTTGTGGTAAAATATTTTTTTTCAAACTTAGGTATATTTATTTGGCAAAAATATCAAGTCTCGAAAGAAAAGCACTTACTAATAACATCAATTAGGTGTAATTCTTTCCATGTGCAAATATTACTAGTGGCATACATTGTTTTTTGACCAAGCTTTGGCTGTAGTCTTTAAATTGCAATTATTTCTTCGTATTTAATTCTTTAATTTTTTTTATTTCTCTTATTGATAAAATAATAATATTATTTAATCCATAAATATTATTTAATCTATAATATTATTTAATCTATATATTATTTAATCTGTAAATTATTTAATCTATTATTTTATATTGAGGGATCAGTAGGATTTATAGGTCCAATTAGGAGTTCCACCGAGCCGAACCCTCGATATGAAAATATCTGGAGACGGTGAATTATTTTACCATTTGGTCTCTGGTAGGTTGACATGTTGTTATTGTTTTATTTTGTATTTATTTACTTATATAGTGACTAGATGATCATTTGTGGAAAAGTGTTCTCATCTCATATGCGGATGACACAGTCATCATAATCGAAGGAATAACATGGACAGGAGTGAATATAGCTGCGAATGCTGACATTAACATATTGAAGGAATGGTTTGATGATAACTTACTTAGTCTTAATGTAGAAAAAACATCATATATACCTTTTCACCTTGCTGATCCTGTAACTGACTTCAATATTAGAGTACTAGTGCACAGTCGTTCGTGTAAAGGAGGAGAATGTAACTATAATTGTAAAATCCTTAAGAAAACCACAGATGTCAAATATCTAGGGATCACTATAGAAAGTAACATGAAATTTAAGAAACATGTCGAAAACTGTGTCAAAAGAACTAGAAAACTTACTTACATATTTATACATTTAAGAAATATCCTAAGTCATTCAAATATTAAAATGGTTTACTTTGCTTTTATGCAGTCAGTACTGCAGTACGGCATTATCGCATGGGGAAGCATCTATAAGAATAATCTTTATCCGATAGTAATGACACAAAAAATGATCATCAAAGTTATTATTAAAAAACCAAGAATTTTCCCAACCAACGAACTTTTTGAAAAATTTAAGGTCCTACCGGTTTCAAAACTATTTCAAAAAAGCGCTATTTTAACATTTTTTAAAGAATCTGAAGTGTCCTCAACACGAAGTATAAGACCTAGAACATCTGGGAACTTATATGTACCTAGATGCAACACGACAGCTGCACAACACCATTATGAATAAGTAGGCCGAAAGCTATATAACGAATTACCCAATGCAATAAAAAGTGAGAAAAACTATCTTAAATTTAAAAAAAAACTCGCGTTGTATTTATACAGATAAGCAACAGATTATCTTATTTGTATCGATGATTTTCAGATACAATCTGTTTCCAATATTTTGCTGAGATTATATTTCTATAATAATATGTATTTTTCTAATTTTACAATTTTTTGTAATATCTTACAGTATTTTATTTTCATTTTTGTAACAAATTATCTATAAGCAGTTCTAAATATAAGTACATAGACTAGCTCCCCAATTAGACCCGAGAATATTTCTCTACTGATTGGGTAACCATAAAAACTGATAATGTACCATAAAACTGATAATGTAACATTATTATTGTAAAAAAAAATAAATAAATAATAAAAAAAAAAAAAAAAACAAGAAATTAAAATTAAAATGGAGTTCTACAAAATAAACTTGATAAGAATAAATAAAGTATTTAATATTGTTTTACCTTGAAACCAACCTTTAGAAACTAGTTTTTATTAGAATCACCTTCTTATAATGACCGTGGTCAGGTTGACAAATGACAGTAACATTTGCTTATTGATGTAATTTGTTTATTTGTTTGTTTATTTAGTACAAGATTATACATGTATATACATAATTCATTAATTTTTTTTTGTCAAATGACAGGTTGACAAATGACAGTAACATTTGCTTATTGATGTAATTTGTTTTATTTGTTTGTTTATTTAGTACAAGATTAAACATGTATATACATAATTTATTAATTTTTTTTTGACTGCCCAACTAGGAGTATTCCCGTTTTAGGACAGTCAAATTATTATGCATATGAACAAATGGAACATGATTTGTACAAAAAAGAAATAAAGTTGATGAAATAAAAAGAGGAAATAAAAAGAACAGAAAGAATATAAAATAAAATAAAAAAAGTTTAAAACCTAGAAACTGTTATTTGTGTAGCATAGTTATTAAAATAGTATAAATTTAAAAAAAGCAAAGGTTAATATGTACATATAGGTAACTAAGAAAGTAAATATATGTGTATTCTAATTCAATCGTCATCCTTTTGGAAGCGAAAACTTCTTTAGCACCGTTGTCATTTGAAAGTCGATGGAACGAATAATACCTGAAAAATACCCTCGACTCTGTGCAGAAACGGGCGGTCCGTTTGATAGATTCTCCCATCTTGACAGACGGATTGCAATCTTTAGAGCACAGGCGTCGGGTGGGAATGTTATCCTTGTTCTACCGGTATTACAATGGAAGATGCTCCGAGGAACTAGCATCATTGATCCCTTCGGCACCGGTGCATAGTCGGGAAACACGCCAAACGCGTGCCCAACATTTGTACACGGTTGACATTTGTCACATGAGAACGGGTCGTTTCTTCGACTCGTTCTTGTGTTCAACAGCTCGGCTGTGGAATGATTTGCCGGCCTCTGTGTTTCCTCCTTCCTACAACATGAGTCTCTTCAAGACCAATGTTCATTCCTTCCTCTCCTCAAAAAGACCCTCCACACAGCATCCCAGATGACAAAGGCCCTGAGGGAAATTATTTTCCTCAGGGCCTCCTGTGTGGAGTTAATGTAAAAAAAAAAAAAAAAAAACGAAAAAGCGACACTAAAAAGAAACAAACATATACATCTACAGGATTTAGCCTGCGAGAGAATGAGATAAAATAATCGATCTCCTCTTGGTGCATTGCTTCGTAGCCTCGACATTATTGTCTACTTTAGTTTTCGGAAGGTTTCACTCCTACCGTATGTGAACTGCACATATGTTGTATTTTTTTTTAATTTTGTGAATTACGTCATTATTGACAGTTCGCGAGCTATTTTCCTGAAGTGGGGACAGCTTTTCTGCCTGTTTGGAATGCATGCCACTGAATTTACGTACACCTGTATTTTTGTCGAACCTCTGGATATGTAGTAAAGGAACGTGAAAATCACGATTGCGTAATTTGGTCACATAATAAAAAAACTGAGTTTGAATTGTGAAAAATTTTGTCAGAATTTTATCATCACTTGAGTGAAGAAAGAACAGATGTGTGTTTGAAAACACGGAGTTACATAAATAGTTGATCTAGAAAGGTATTACATAAGAGGAAAAGAGCAACTGTAAAATTGCGTGTTTTGATCAGAGGTCTTAGTAACCATGTGCGCAAGTTATGATCGATTTGGAGAAGATCGAAAATATACTTCCAAAACACGTGCTACGCGAGACTATGGGATATTAAATAAATTAGTTTAGGGGTTATCGTCCATACTCACCAGCAGACATACGATATTTCGGAAGCTATTCTTAGCGGATAAATACGGTTTTCGATATTGTATTATAAGATCGTATGGGATATCAGCACTGAGCGCGATAGTGAGCTAGGGGTGTCGAAAGTGAAAAAAATATCGATATATCGATGTATCGATATTTATTAAAATATCAATATCGACGTCGATATATCGAGGAAAAAATATCGATATATCGGTCAAATTTTCAAGAGAATTTGTGTTTTTGAAATAATAGTGTATTCGGCTCAATATTATCAATAGTGATTTTTGTACACAATTTGCTTTTTTTTAATGTACAAAAATCTCAATAAAAATGAAAGTATTTTTATTACGTAATAATTACAAAAATATCAAAAACTAAAAAGCTGTCTTCTAACTTATATGTAAACTGAGATGCATACAAAGTTTGTATGCGTCTCAGTAACATTTTAATGGCGTATTAATCTGTCAAAAATGACTTCATGTTTGGAACAAGGTATAGTCAATAATCATAGACAATCGGGAACCAACACATAGGAGTGATTTAGAAAAAAATTCGAAAAATAGCATACATTTCTATGTATGTACCTACACGCATGAGATAGAATTGGTGATCACAAATACTAATGCAAAGACAATAGATTTGTAAGCTAAAATTAAAGTTAAAATTAAAGTTAAAATTTCAACCGCCAGATGTCATGACCCAATACTGTTACTTTTTTCAGTTCGTTCCTATATGGTTTTGGATTCTCGTGACTTTAAATACATAAATTTAAAAAAAAAATCGTTTTTGATACAATTTTCGATATTGGATATTTTGTATCGATATATCGGATCAAAATATATCGGCTAAAAATATCGATATATTGAATTAAAAATATCGATACTTTTTCAACAAGCCTGTGAGCTGTCTGTAAATACGAGCAGGTTGACTACTATTGCGAACCATAAGAGAAATGGGAAACTTTTACTCTCTGGGCCTATGTAACTTAGTTACTAGCTCCGGAGATTACATCAATACGGTTGGTATTTGTTATTAAAAGGAAACGTTACCTTATTTTTTATGGTTTTCAAGAATAATTTGTAGAACTCCGAATATTCTCTTTCCTTTAGGTTTTTTTATATTAAGGGAAAGGGAAATCAACATTAACTTTGGATGAAAATAAGTTAATAATGCTTTCAAAGCAATCTACCTGTTTACTTGAATAAGATATTTAAATAAAATCTCATTGAATTTCAACAAAAGATCAATGTGCTGATCTTTTGTTGAAAAAATACAGCCTTTGATAAAACTATTCTCACGGATGCTGTTAGATAGGGCGTTTTTTTTAAATTTGATTTAGAAAGTTTCATTTATTTATTAAAAAAAATTGAGTGTGAAATTCACAGCGAAAGAAGTTAAACTAGAAAGTCGCTAGATGTCGCTTTCTTTTGCCCGTTTATTTTAAAGTGGTTTGAAGATTGGATATTGATTTACAAAAATAAAAATGTTTATTTTTTTTGGATTTCGTAGATTTCTCTGGCCGCTGAGATATGCGACGCAATATACCGCTTGCGCCTTACCTATTGCGCTATGGGACTTTGTGCTTTGACTTTGACTTTGCGCTTTCGGCGAGGCGCGAATTTACGCATTATATTCCGACGACCCGTAAAAAAACAAAGCGGCCAATGAGCGCAGACCTATCGTCGTTTCCGTTTTATATCTCAACCAATAGGAGTCTTGAGCGCAGTTTGCGTAGTGCGTCATTTCCGTTTCATCCGAATTTTAAATCACTCCAACGGGGCTAAGGAAGTTTTACTACAAAAAGTTGTGCTACGTATTTATTACAATTTCGTCTACCAATTTTTTCAATAAATATAGTTTATGAAATGAAACTTCTTTAGCACCGTTGTGATTTGAAACTCGATGAAACGGAAATGATACTAAAAAGAAACAAACACAAACATCTATAGGATTTGGCCTGCGAGAGAATGAGATAGAATGAAACTTACCGCATTGGCCGCTTTGATAAAGATTACAAGGCTCCTATTGATTGAGATTGTATGGTGAAGGTTTCACTTTTACCGCGTGTGAACTGCACTTGATTTTTTTTTTGCCTACAAAATATTATTAAAAAATAATAAATACGAATATTGCACGAGTACCGAATTAAAAAACTAACATGGTAAGATAAGTAATACAAATACGTAAGTGATCACATAACGTCTCTTACACACAATTTTTAATTAATTGATTTTAAGAAAATTCCCCTACTTTGACAAAACATATCAAATACCTACATTTAAACAGAGGTAGGTACCCTATCACCTCAGGCTTTCAGAAAAATATTGTACCTTTAATAATAATAATTTTGCAAGATATTTTAATATACAGTATGTGTTCACTTAATGTACATGCAGTGGGGGTTAATTTTACTCGGTCAATCATGTCCTAAAAATATTAATTATATTAAACTAACCTATCTAGATAAATGTATTATTTGATAACCTTACCAATTTATTATTACATTGTTAGACGTATTATGAGATAATAGCTACTTACTCCTATCTCATCATCCTGTTCACTCGAAGCTTTCACTTCATGGGTCATAAATACTAATACAGACGAAGTTTATTACTTTTCAAGAAAGTGTGCAGTAATTTAATATCAAATCGATTGGCTCTAATTAAAAAAAGAATCAAGAGAAGGCATCTTGACCTTTTAAACAAATTGATATTGGAAATATTCGCTGATAAAAATTTTAAAGTGATTTTCTGGATAAATTTAATATTTCACCTTTTTGAGTAAACGCCGAACAAAATCATAAAATAATCCAGCGTAAAATCATTCATAAGAGATATAAACTTTCTTGTTTCACTTTGTTTCCGCTGTACGTACACTTCTTGTTTCAAAAAATAAACTGGCTAAAGAATTATAAGACAATAATCCTTGTTGATAAGAAAGTTTTCAGCGCTGTCAACGATAACCCGGAAAGTGTTTCATTTTACATAATAATTTACATTTCTCCTACCCGCTAAGACCGGCTGAACGTTTCAGTGTCTTTGTCGCGAATGGTCTTCGCCAATCTCACTTTGCTTTTTTATTGTGAAATTCTCCAATTGTTTAACTCTTGGTAATTTTAAGGTTAGTGTCAAACTTTTAATAACCGCCGGGGAAATTTTGATAAAAATACCCATTGACTGGTGTTTCTGTGAGTTGTTTTCGTTGGCAAACTTTAGAGATGGCCTACATAGGTAATATTATATAATATTGTAATATATTATTAAGGCAAAAATTTTAATTTTTTTTTTTTATATTAACTCCACACAGGAGGCCCTGAGGAAAATAATTTCCCTCAGGGCCTATGTCATCTGGGATGCTGTGTGGAGGGTCTTTTTGAGGAGAGGAAGGAATGAACATTGGTCTTGAAGAGACTCATGTTGTAGGAAGGAGGAAACACAGAGGCCGGCAAATCATTCCACAGCCGAGCTGTTGAACACAAGAACGAGTCGAAGAAACGACCCGTTCTAATGTGACAAATGTCAACCGTGTACAAATGTTGGGCACGCGTTTGGCGTGTTTCCCGACTATGCACCGGTGCCGAAGGGATCAATGATGCTAGTTCCTCGGAGCATCTGCCATTGTAATACCGGTAGAACAAGGATAGCATTCCCACCCGACGTCTGTGCTCTAAAGATTGCAATCCGTCTGTTAAGATGGGAGAATCTATCAAACGGAACGCCCGATTCTGCACAGAGTCGAGGGTATTTTTCAGGTATTTTGGAGCTCCAGACCAGAGATGGCTGCCAAATTCAACCGTGGGGCGTACTTGTGATTTGTACAAGGTTAGCAGTTGTGTACTATTAAAGTATCTGCGGGCCCTGTACAGTACGCCCAGCTTTTGGGAGGCTAACTTTACTCTGGCTTCGATGGAGCCCCCATACCTGAGCTGGTCACTTAGGGTTACACCAAGCATATCAATGGAGGGCCTGTTCGGAAGATTGCATCCGTTGAAAGAGACTAGATTTTCATTTCGACATGTATATAATAAAAAAATGACATGTATATAATAAAAAATAGGGTAAAAATTGCTGACTTGTTTGTGTGTTTTATTGGACATTACTTTTTTCACTATTTACCAAAAATTCTCCATACAATTCAATTTGATCTAAGTAATAGGCCACTAGCATTGGTTTCATAACGACTTGGAAAAAAAATGTGGATAGATTTTTTTTACTAAGATTACGAAAATATTAGTAAATTTTTTTAGAAATGTACAGTTTGTTTTTATTTTTAAATAAATAAATCCATTATTTGGGCCCGTGACCCGTGACGTCGATACATGAAAATGTCGCGTCTCCGAAAATGTTCCTATTAATTTTGTAAAATTCCACAGTTTTTTTTTTTATATGGCCACACTTTGATTTCAAGCGAATTTTTGAATTTGACATTTAACGTTCACTAGATTTATTTTTTGTTCTCTGCGAACTTATCATTTGGTATGACTTTTTGACAGACGTTATGAAGAGAACCCCTTACATTTTACGATGTCTGTGCGTGTTTTAGAGGTATAATGGTAGTGGTGCTGATTTCAACAAAATCAAATTTTATAATATTCTTATTATTATTATAATGTACAAGTACAAGTATATTACATTGGATTTTGTAATATAAACGTTGAGCATTATAATGATTTATGATCAATGATCGATAAAAATATTTATGAGATGTAATATTTTTGGTATGCCTCGTTATTCTCCTGTGTCCTTTCTTATGGAAAACGTTATTTTGTTTTAAATGATTTTCGGCTATGTAATTATCGTTTTTTCGCACCCATAAAATTATGTCCCGTCTTTCCGGTTTATAAAAAATGGTCTGATTTTTCAGATTGAAATTTTCAAAAAATCGTCAGAGTTTCAAAAATACGATAAAAAAAAATACAAAATGTCTTAGAATATTTGCCTAAACTAGAAAACAATTTTAAAAAAATGTGATGCAAGTGGCCTATTAGTATTCCTACTAATCCCAACTTTTTGAAGTGAAACTTCTATAGCCGCGCTATGATTTGGATTATGATTTGAAATGACAATTACTGCACCTGCGACGCATTAACTGCGCTCATTGACTGCTTTGATTATGACGTCACGTTTAGAGGCTACTATTGGTTGAGATATGAAACGGAAATTGCGCTGGTCCGCGCTTTTTGGTTGCTTTGATTATGACCTCACTTTTCAAGTATTGATTGAGATTGTTTTGGCAAAGTGTCACTTTTAGCGCGTGTAAACTGCTCTCAATTTTTTTTATTCAGAAATTCAGAAAAATCGTCACGGTACGCCCCTGCCTTACAGATTATTCTTATAGTCAGTGTATGAATAATTATTACACCATGAATCACTTGACTGCCGGATCCCACTCGTTGGTTTCAGGCTTGAATTTACGTGAAAGCATTTCCTGGGAAGCCATCGAGCGGGATATTGAGCCCAGTTATGAGGCCAGCCGTCTCTCGTACAACTCCGCAAGTTACTTGGAAGGTGAAGGAGTTTATAGCGACTGCCTGGAGTCTTTTGTGAAGACCTACACTGAAATACTTGACAATATGTTTGTAATGGAAAAGTACGCACACAATTGGGCAAGAAACAAGTACAACCTAACCTAACCTAACAAAATAAGAATTCAATAATAAACCATTTGAACGATATGGGAAAAAAAGAAATGATTCTTTCACCTTGCTATCTGACGTGATATTATAATATATGTAATATGTTTTTCTCCCAAGCAACTACTAACTTTGGAAGTGAAATTCATTATTGTATTATGTCAACATAAGTGGCATGTTATTTTATCAGAATACGCTATCATGTTTCACGGATATATTTTTCTGTTTCAATAAAGTGGGGAATATCCATCGGTTCTTTCATACACACAAACATATACACATATATATAGCCATTGGATATTTCAGCAAGTAAGCAACCCTCCAATAAGCTCGGCCCAACCTCGCGAAATGTCGTCTAGTAAATTTAACCACTTTGTCAAAAGAATCCGAGGATAATATTTAGCAAGAAAGTGTCCTTTTTTTGCTTTGTTGAATAGTGCTAGTAGGATACGCAGGGAGTGGGGAAGAGGGTATTGGTCGGGCGCCGATAGGGCGATAATTTTCCGACTGACGAGGACGTGTCAGGAATGGCAAAAAGCTTGTAAAATTATCAAAATCGATGGGGAATGACGAACGGAAATCCCCTCACATGAAACAAGATTAACGACTCGTATATACGTACCAAGGTATGTGTGGCACAAAAGTTTATTTATTTAAATTTCTTGACTTACTTTATAACATAACCTATGCGTAAGCGCATGCGGGATGCATTTGTGTACACTTTTCAGCTTCATTTAAAGACTGATCGATCGCATTTCTACCTAACCCTTAAGTATTTTTTTTAATTAAAATTATTTTATTTTTACTTATTTGAGGTTTGCAAAAAAAATCACGCCAGGAAACGTAGACTAATGAAATATTTGATTAAAAATAATTAAAACTATTGACAATAAATGAATATAAACCAGCAACAAATATGAATTAGTACGTGGTAATATTTGCACGTATTCAGTGCTGCGGCAATGAATAAATTAATATGAAACCGTCTCCATTGTATGGTAAACAGCGCACACTCTATATTTATTAGCGCGCGGAACGAGTCTCTATTTATCTTTACTTAAACAGTTAGACGCCGGACTAAGGAACAATTGGATAAATCACCCTTTTCTTAATTTTAGTAAAAAAAGCCAGCAGCCGACAGCCAGAAGCAGTAACAGAGGCAGTAGCCAGTAGAAGTCGGCTCGGCTCCGAGCGGCTTAGCTAAATTTATCGCGGCACACATTGCGGTACTCCAGCTAATCTTTGTAAATAGTCATCCGCCCGAACTATGCGAATGTATCGGCAAGGCGCTGACAATGAGGCTTCCAAAGATGAATAGTACAAATAAATCTGCTAAAAAAGGCTTCGCAAAGCCAGAAAGCTCTCCAATTCCGACGCTCTTCTTGATATATCTGAGCCCCTCGGTTGATATTATTATGAAGAAGAAGCCAGCGGCCGATATACTCGAGTGTATTACCGGTTCCGGAAAGGGGCGAAACATTGCCTTAACCATTTATGTTTCCAGTTAAATTATTTCGCATAAAATTCTTCATCACGCTTCGGGAATTTAATGTTAATGTTGCTCTTTGTAATGTTTATATATGATTTAACTATACCCTTAGGTCCCAGCTTTCCTTTCTCGCTTTGAATAATGTTTATGTTTGCAGGTCTTTCAAGTCATGTCTAATGTCTATATATTAACGTTATGATATTATTTCAAAATACCTAGATAAAATTGAATATTAAATATAAGTTGTTTGTACGAATTCATTTAATTGTCAAACAACAATTCTACTCCTAATTTAATAAACGTTGTTCATTATATTATCAAATTCGTTGGCAAAAATACATTGAAAAACAAATTACATGTTCATGTTTACTGGGTAAACTTTTGTACGTTTTAGGCAGATGGCTGTATCCGTGTACACATCTAGTATGTACATGTTTTCTTTCACAGATGGCGTTGATGCCAATAAAAAGAAGTTGACTTCTGCAACTTGGACAGAGGCAGGTGTTGCTAATGAGGTTAGGAATCTGATATTATTTCAGTCGGCACTCAGAAGACCGGGAAGTGAGAATCGGCGACACCATTTTACGGTTCGCGTTTCGCTCGAACGTAAAAATTAAAATATAAAATTTTCGTCACGTATTCCGCAAGATTCTTTTAAAGCTTAAATATGTACGTATGTATATTTTTTCATGGCGTAGACCCATTTTTGGGGTCTTCGTGCGTAAAGAACATTTATTCTAAAGTCTTTTTTTCTATTGGCAAAATAAATATGAGAATATTTGATTGTTCACAACGCCTCTGAGTTGAGAATTTGTGATTTTTTGAAATCCGCTCCCAGCTTGAATTTTTCTCGTATTTGTATTTAGAATTTTTATCTCCGGTGTTTTATCATGAAAATGCTGTGAACCCTGCGCTCAGTTTAAACGTCTCGGAAGATGAAAAACGATCCCTGTTTTAGCGAAGATTCTTGTACACAGTATTTGAAAATCTCGAGTGTTTTTTACTTAACCCTCACAGATACATTTGCTTATTATACACCATTCCTATTGAGCAATAAGCGATAAATTGAAAAAAAGAACTGTGATAAATTCCTGCACCAAAAAGCTCATTTTTTCCGAGTTCTTAAAAGTATTTATTATAATATCTTTGTGTGGTTAGAGTGTTCTGAATTTTTGCTCCCAAACTACTCACGTTTTGTATTAAAACTTCTGAACTGAGTTTGTTCTTGAAAAGCAATTTATTATTTAAAACAAGTTATTAAATCTGAGCTTCAAGTGAAGTTGGTAGTGGTGGTAGTGCACGATGTATCGATGCGCAATATCATTTAAGTCACGTTTTCCCCCTCGTGCGGTGGTAATAAGGTGCTGTGACACGGGCAGGTCTCCGATCACCGCACCGATCACAAACCTCACCGCGGCTGGGAGATCATAAAAATCCTCGGTTCTTAATGTTGTTGCATTTTCAATAATGAATAATTTATTTACTAGTTCCTCATTCAAAATATTCGGTGATGAAAACTCACAAAAACAACCACTTTAATGGAGAGTTTTTTTAAGAGCCGCGCCACACAAGGCCTGCGCCGCGCCACGCCAATGACGGGTTAGATACGCGTAATACTTGTATATATTATTATCTTTTTTATGAACGCTGTCAATATATTTTTATTATTACGTTATTTTTCTTTCAGTTTTCAGATTTTATATTACCATTTTTTAACACGCTTATACTTGTCCCCACAGGTTGGATAAACGTTTCCGGGTTTAAGTAGATAAAATATTTCCAAGTATTGAGGGAGATTTTGTCCTCCTGTTTATTTTTGTTAATCTCTATTTAGCCTTTTGATTTAAAACTCGGGAACGCTGTACGAATACTTTGACGCAGTTTTCACACATATCGGAAATTATAGCCACTCTATAACCATTACAGGTAGAACATGGATTACACTATCTTGATAATAGTAATGATGATTTGCCAAATCTTCCGCCTCCCGAGATACTGCAGCGTTTTGCAGTATTGCACATTCTCTACTATCGCGTGGGAAGCATCTTAAATGTCATGGCTTCCTGGATGGATTTTCCACTATTACCCAATAGGGATGTGGGGATCAAGAATAACTTACTAACGCACATTTTTGAAGTAAAACTACTTTACGCACGCTTGACTTGGGGAGTAAGCTGGTGAATGCGTGACGAGAGCGTTGTGAAAAGTGTGTTCAGGCAAGGTGAACCGTCGGGCCTTTACGCACGCTTGACTTGGGGAGTAAACTGGTGAATGCGTCACGAGAGCGTTATGAAAAGTGTGATCGGGCGAGGCGAACGGAAGTTGAGAGGGAGATATAAGTTAGTGAAGTTTTACTTCAGTCGTGTGGTCTAAAGCACACTCGGACTTTTTTCTCTTGTATGTTTGACATTTATGGAAGGTATTATACTACACAACCCCTGCAAAACTAACAAAATACATTTTTACAATTTTTTCCAGTGTATATTAAAATGTTCAGTTTTGAAAGCTAATAGGTAACTACTAACGATTTTAGAAGGTACCTTGCAATGTTCCATTTGTGTTCCAGGTCCAAAGCCTTGGAGATTAATTCAGTAGCAGCATGATCAATTACATGCACTTAAGACGTATTGTTCCTGCAGATGGATTGAATTCATTAACTCAGTCACTTGAATAATGAGCAATTTGAAATTGGTCGAAGATGCATCATTCACAAAATAGGCGTTGGAATGCGTTCCCGGATCCCCGCTGAGGCAAACTAACCCGAGAAGCTTAATTGATAATCGCACATCAAGACATTAATACATTCGTCATATTATTGGAATGATCAATTCAAGCATTTCTCGTACAAATTTGAACGTGCTGTGCAATAGTGGGGAGTAATAAATTAATTCTTACTTCTTAGGTAGGGTACCTAGTACCTACTATCGTGGTTTTTTATTCAGTCTTTTACAGTTTTCTAAAATCGTTCCAAATTGTCTCAAAAAGTTTTTTTTTCTTAATTTCTCTTTACCAGTAAAAATGGAGAATTTTTTATCATACGACTCTGTTCAATTTAATTTTAATTTTTTAATTGCAAAAAATCTACGGCCACATAGAATCAGAGAATATATTTAATTCGAGGCATTTCATTTAATGCAAATTTTTGGAGAAAATAATTCGTGAAGGTTATTGTTTTTTCCATAAATTCGATTATCCTGATTAAGGAAAATAGGTAAATTTAAATCCACTTTAGATGTATAAAAAAAAACGAGTGTGCTTTAGACCACACGACTGAAGTAAAACTTCACTAACTTACATCTCCCTCTTTACTTCCGTTCGCCTCGCCCGATCACACTTTTCGTAACGCTTTCGTCACGCGTTCGCCAGCTTACTCCCCAAGTCAAGTGTGCGTAAAGAAGTTTTACTTCAAAAAATCGAGTGTAGTTCACACACGGTAGAAGAGAAATTTTCACCCACACAATCTCAACCAATAGAAGCCTTGAAAAGTGAGCTCATAATCAAAGCGTTAATGCAGTAAGGTTACATTCTATCTCGTTTGTCTCATTTTGGTGTCGTTTCCGTTTAATCGAGTTTCAAATCACAACTGTGCTGCAGAAGTTTCACTTCAATATAAAAAGAGAATCCCTATCCGTTTTCAAAATTATTATAACAATATTATCACTAAAGTGAAAAAGTGTTTTATCACTCATTATGAATCGTGGAACCAAGGGCACCTTAATTTTTCTCGGTAGCAAAAAACTGACTCCAATATAAATGTAGATACCTACTTAATTTACGTATTTTATAACATTCAATTTATCATTAGACGTCCCGAGTATAACCTGCTTTCGTAGATAATGCATGTCGCCGAATTCTCGATCCTGGAAAGTCAAATTTTATTGTTTTTGTATCTGTATCTTTCGATAATTCTCGCAATTTTCTTAAATTCTGAAATTTTCTGGTTAGACGACTAATAACAACCAATATCACATTTGCTTTTCACGAAGATCAATTTATAAAAACAAATATCCTTTCTGATATTTTTTTACATCCTTTATGCCATTTTCGGAAGTTTTAATACTTTAATATTGTGCAGGTGGGAGGTAGCTACTTCAGTTTGTAAAGCTGTTCAAACATTAAACTTAACCCCAAGACTTTGCTTTGATGACGGAGGCTAAGTCGCTTTTTGTTTCCTTTAAACAACAGCACTTTCAGTAAAGGCAGCAGCTTGTTTTTAACCTACGTTAAATCTTATTTCAATAAACGCGGCTCTTTTAATATTGGAAAAGGTTATACCTAAAAGAATTCCCATAATCATAAATCATGCGACGGCGTGTTAAACGACATTTTAACAACACTTGTCAAGCGATCACAAAGTTAGTCAAAATTGGATGTACATAATATTAGTAACAGCGATAGCATTATTATTATAATACTCGTATAACACACGTTAATAATATACAATAGACTTTCGTCTTATCGTTTAAAAAAAGAATTGTCTTTTTTTTCGTTCAAATGAAGCAGCTACTTTGTGATAAGACATTATAATTTAAAATTTAACAATAACTTTGTAAACACCAAGGTTCCCGGGGCGGCGGTACCCATTCCCGCCTCCCAAATTGTACACTTACGCCTTCTTCCTCCTTCACTTGAGGAGTCAAGCCCATTTTGTTTTAAATCATATATTATCTATAACACGCATGCAACTTAATTTTAGTAGAGTATTATCCTGCCCTGAAGAAGCTACCGTTGTAGCGAAACCCGGTCGGCATAAAATACAAAAAATAAAAGTGGTGTTAACAAAGTTATTGTTTTATTTTATTTTTTTAAATGTCTTTTTTTCATTCCAAATAATATTTTGAAACTCCATGGCTCATAGGAAAAAGAATAAGCTAACTCTAAGTACTTTTTGTTTTTGTTTATGTGAATACATCCATTTTGGAGGCAGTGAGAATATGATCACTCTAATTGGGGTATGTTGAGAGCATGAAGGTAAGTGTGAACGGAAAGGAGAGGAAGGTTGAGAAGTACCCGACTATTCAGTTCTAGTCACCAAACACGGCTAAAATAATGCCAACGATTCATTTCTGAATACATCAACTTAATCTTACACTAGGGCGATACCGAGTGTGTCTTCAAAACGTGGGACATGCCGCAAATAATCACCATATCGGAAGATGTTATAATTTTTGCAAATGGCATCGTACGTCAATCATATTTGACATTTGTGAACTAGCCAGCTGCAGAATACAAACAGACAAGAAATGAAGCGCTATACTCCACAAGAGCGTTGAATAATTGTGTCGATTTAAGCTTTAAAGCTTTTAGATATTTTGTATCGAAAGTCATCATGAGCGACGAGGCGCATTTCCACTTAAACGGTTACGCCAATAAGCAAAATATTCATTTCTGGGGCATTGAAAATCCGCGTATGATGCACAAAGAGTCATTATATCCACTCAAAGCCACTGTGTGGTGCGGCGTTCACGCGGGAGGAGTGATTGGGCCGTATTTTTTGAGGACGCCATTGGCATTACGGTCGCTGTTACTGGCGAACGCTACAGGGCCATGATAACCGACTTCTTACTACTTCCGGAATTGAATGAGCGGGACTTGGTAAACATGTGGTTTCAACAAGACGGTGCAACCATGTACACCGCACGAGCCACAATGGATATTGTGAAGGAAGTATTTCCTGGTCGCGTAATCTCTCGTTTTGGAGACTTGGCATGGCCCGCAAGATTGCCAAATTTAACCATCCCAGACTTCTTTCTTTGGGGCTATTTGAAATCGCGGGCTTATGTCAACAAGCCTCAGATAATCGCAGCCCTTAAGGAGAATATCCGACACGAATGCGAACAGTTATCACCGAAAATCTTGCGGAAAGTCATAGAAAATGCGATAAAATGGTATGTGTATCAACACTGGCGGCAGCCACTTGACGGATATAATATTTTCCACTTAACAGAAAAAATTGTAAAAGTCGAAATAAAGATTTCCATTATTCAAAAATATTTTTACTTTTCAATTTTTTTGTCGTATTTCCGCTAAGACCCCTGCAGATATAAGAGCAAATATCGATTATGATTGTACGGCCGTATATCCTCTTTGCATACTTACTTGAAGAAATAATCATTAGGTGATCTACTGTTCGAGAGATCAACTGGCAGAGGAATCGATTGTCCGGAGGGCCAACTGTCCGGCGGATCAACCGTCCGGGGAATCAACTGTCGCGTGCCAATTGTCGTCCGATTAATTTTTGGATCACCGGAATGTCTTGAGATTTGAGGTTGAGAGCATTTACTTTTTAAAAAATGCCTGAGGATAATTGCTGTAAAAAAAACATCGTTCATTTTAAAGATGACTAGCAATTTATATTTCAAATGAACATCTTGTGCATTCAATCGTTATTGTTTTATATTTTCTTATCAATTACTATCTCGTGACGTCAGTTAGCTTTTAAAATTAAAAATAAAACTAGCATTTCAAATAAAGAATAATTAATTAATTAAAAAGGTTTTGGTACCTACTTTATCGATGTCTGATTATTTCCAATAATCTGTTCCAATTTTTAAAAATTCAAAGCAAATCAAAGATTTTGTACAGATAAAAAAAATTAGACATAAAAAAATCGTTTGTTGGTTAATTCTAACATAGGCCACCTGATAAGATAAATGTGTCAAACTGTATCAACCGACTACACACCGAGGTGATAACAGGTAGGTAGGAACTCTGACTTCTTCAGATGAGTAGGTACTATATACGAATACGTGTATAAAAATAGAATTCGAGAATATAAAAAAGAACGTCGCCATCAATTTTCAAAAACGACAAGTTTTTTTTCAATTTCGGTCAATTTCGTATCAAAATTAATAGTGAGCAACAAAATTTTAAGTTAAAAATTATAATTGATCATTTATATTTACATTTCGTTCAAAATTGCATCTTCCTTGAAAGCAGCACATTGTGTAAGTATTTGTGGACGTAATTATTGTTATCGAACTTTTATGCCAATAATCTCCTTTACAGGTTAGAAGTAATGAACATGTTAGAAAACATTATAGTCTAAAGTGTATATTTTTGGTAAAGTATGGACAAGCCGACGCATGCCGCTACTCTTTAAATGGGCATAAAATTTGAAAAGTTAACTAAGTACCTTTAAACTTAATTACCACAAGAATCATCGGTTTCAGTCGGGATAGATGGAAAAATATGCATTAAAATTCGATTTTCATTAAAAGTTTAAAAATCACATCTCGATTACGGCAATGACGTTATATAGTATATAACGTCATTGCATTACTGTCATGTTTTTAGTATGGATTTGACATTTGCGAAGTTTCGTTTCAAACTAAAAACGCGTGAATTATTTAATTTACCTAAACTAAGAACCTAATAACCTATTTTGTGTTCGTAAATGGTTGTTTCTTGTAATAATTGTTGAAATGAGGTATAATTTCCATAATCTGTGTATAGTGCAGCGGTAAGGCTCTTGCCTCGCACTTCGAAGGTCGCGGGATCGAATCCCGGCGTGGCAAATAAATTTTATTTGGTTAATTTGTGTTATTCACAATTTATTCATTTAAAATAATTATAGTATATTTGCGGCACGTTCCAGACTGCAAGATACTCTCAGTATCGCCCTGGTGTAAGATCACCATTCAGAATTGAAACGTTGCTTGAAATGGCTTTAGCCGTGTTTGGTGATCAGATCTGAATAGCCAGGTTCCCCACCTTCCTCTTCCCTATCTCCTTCCCCTCCCCACTACCTTCAGCCTCACAACATACCCCAATTGGGGATGCCATAGTCCCACTGGCTCCAGACGGGAGCAGTTGGGAATCTTGTGCGGTATTCATGTAAAAAAAAAATGCGGAGGCTTATCCATAAATTAATATATTTTTTTATTGGAAATACAAACAGCTATCTGGTGTCAATCATAAATTATCAAAATGTGTTGATTATTTACAAAAATAAAACAACATGTAAAAGGCCACCGATTTGTTTAGTGGCCAATTTAGAACATGTATTTTGGCCGTGAAAATCTAAAAAGGTTATCTGTATTTTATTGGTTTATTTAGAAACACAGACAATTTTTTTATTGTCTGTTTTTAAATATTTTGTATTTTAAAAACACAGACAACAAAGCAAAATACATATTTGAAATAAATGTATTTACATAATACTTACTTTAATTATTATATATTTATTATATAATAATTATATAAATATATAACAGCACGAATAGTCAAAATTTACATTTAATTCGGTGCCTACTTACCTTGTTGTCTGTAATAATATGAAGGCGCACAAATAGCATATATCTCATCCTTCACAAATTTATTGCGGCACTTGTGTTTCGATACTTTTGAATAAATCTTTGACTATTTAATTTACTTAGTTTATTTCCAGATAGAGGTCAAAACTTAAAGGCAGATAATAAAATTTAAAAAATGATGGTAAGATATATTTAAATGTTTTAATCATTTTTGTTCAATTAATTTTCCTCATTATTATGGACAAATTCATGCGGATCCCATCAGTGAAAATAGTTATTGATCGAATAAAAAAAGTACTAGCACAGGATTAAAAGATAAAAAAATTAGTTTTTGAATTCAGCACATTTTTGAAACAATTTATCGTAATTTTTTTCAGTAGGTTAAAGTTAAATAAAATCAGAAATATTCGTTAAGCATGATTAAAAATTTACTTATTTTTTTCAAATTTAATGAAACTTATTGTATATTGGTAAAAAGCACTATCTTTGTGGCTCACCATAATTTACAATAAAAAACACATAAATTTGTTTAAGACCACTTTTATTTTAAAACACTCTACCGGTTTCAGAAGCACCCTTCCTTCGTCAGGAGAATATTATAACTAAACTATGATACAGAATGTTAGGTGTTTGAGTGGGAGGTGAGCAAAGGGGTGGGGGTAATTGCGGGATTTCCGGGAAAAACAGAGCGGTTAATTGGAAAAATATTTAGAATGGGACTGAAAGATAAATTAATTTGGTTATTCAAAATACTAGCATTATTATTTAGGGATTTTCTGATTTCTAGTGCTTCTAAATTATCTAATTTTTTGCTTTTATTGTTACAGTGAAGAATTTTAACCCCTGTGTCCTTATTAAAAGTGTGATCTGTAGAAGTTAGGTGATTAGCAAACTCTGAAAAATTATTATTTTAAGCATCTTAAATGTTCGGTGATTCTAATGTTTACATTTCTAGTTGTTTTACCTATGTAGAACGAAGGACAATCATTGCAACATAGTTGGTAAATGCCTGAGTGGCTTAATTTATGATCTCTATCTTTAGTGTTTTTTAGTAATTTACCTAAATTGTTATCAGTATAGAACGCGGGCTTAATGTGGGCAGGTAAGTTTTTTGTACTAAGTGAGGAAAAGTTGGTTATCATAGTTTAGTTATAATATTTTAGTTATAATATATAGTTGTTATCATAGTTTAGTTATAATATTCTCCTGACGAAGGAAGGGTGCTTCTGAAACCGGTAGAGTGTTTTAAAATAAAAGTGGTCTTAAACAAATTTATGTGTTTTTTATTGAAACTTATTGTATTTTGGGAACACTTAATAACTTCGAAAGTAAATAATGTAAACATTCGTGTTGGCTGCTCTTTCACTGACATTATCAATTCATTGATGAATTCTATTATCTTTGACCATAACATTTTAATTTTCAGAATAATGCGAAACACGAAAATATGTGTAGCTGTAAGCGGTGTCAAGTATTGCCACCCAATCCATACTGCTGTGACCAGCATATGATTCAAGCAGATGTGCTTTACACGAGTTGCGATTTTAAGAGACGTAATGGACTAGACTGCAAAGCCTTCAGAACCGCTCCATCAGAGACAACTACCGAAGACAAAGGCCACAATAACCAAGCTCACATATGCAGGGAGTGCACGGCAAGTGTCAACCAAAGAAAACAATCTAATGGATTGGGACAAGAATCTGCTGTTTATCACTGTAAGCATTCAAATCAACAAAATATCCAGAAATGTGATCCAATAAAAGAACAAATGAAACGGGTCTTAAAAGAAGAAGCTTTCTCACCAATTAGTCAAAAGATTCAAAATCAGAATAGCTGCCAAGAAAATAACCATATTCGCAATCAATCGCGATTGGAAGTTCCCATTCTGTGCAATGGGTTAAGTAGAAGCTTTTCATCAAACCCGTCAATGGAACCAAGTCAAAACGATACTCGAACAAATTTTCAAGAAAGGGAGAAAATTTTGAATACATGTCCAGTATGTCACTTAAATAAGCCACTAAAGAACACCCCTGCAAATAGAGATATTCATTCTTTTCAAACAGAATCAGCTCCTAGATTGTGTGTCAGTTCTAGCCATAAGCAACCCAATCTAAGAGACCAACAGAACTTCTTATCTACCAGCGACAAAGCCATTATCTCTTGTTCGAATTGTTACGTTATCGATACGCAAAATATTGTTCAAGCTCCTCAGACTGATTGCCAAACCGGTACCGATTTTACATCTAAATCAACAACTGGCTGTAAAGTTTACCCATGCAAAGCGCATCACAATTTTCCTGGGAACATGAAAGGCACTGAAGGTGCCAACTGATTTGATTTTAGCTATGAGTAATATTTTATACCAATAACCTATTCATTTACATAACTTACGCATTCGCACATCTATTAATTACATTTTATAATCATTTTTGAGAAAATTACATTTTATTGAGATGACTTAATACCGCTATTGAGATGACTACTCCATCCAAATAAAATAAAAAAAAATGTGAAAAATGTTTGTGTGGTTTTTAATGGCCGTTTATATTGACGTTCTTATCCGTTAGGGCAACTATACTAGTCCCAGAAAGAGATCGTAAGTGCCGTCATGGTTCTAGAATTTTCTGAGTTTTTCGTTTTCAAACAAGACACGTGAGAAGGAAGAGGACGAACATCGATGACGTCCATACGAACTTTGGGGAAACTAATGGAATGAAGGAGGCGGTCAAGAGAGGAACTAATGATAGAGTGCAAATTTAATGTTGAACTCATATTACCAATATATAGAATTTCGACACCCTCGTCTGTACAAGTAAACATAACTTAATAACCATATATATTTTTATATGAGTACCACACAATACTGTTCGGAGCCAGTGAGACTACGGCATCTCCAATTTTATTATTACATTTAGTAAGGCTCGAGGTAGTAGGAAGAGAAAAGAGACGAAGAAGAGATAGGTGGAGAAGACCCTGGCTATCCAGAACGTAATTTCAAGCAAGGTTTTAGCATGCAGCAAAATATTAAGGGGAAATGGCATCATGGGTTATGTGCCGCACTCATGAGTAAACATATTATATACACTGCCAATAATTAGAAGCCAGTTTTCGACTGTGAGTTTTATGAAACCCAGCTTTTGTAGTACGATTGACTTTATATTGTTTGATTACATAGTTCAAGCCGTCTCGATGGGCTTGTTTTTCAGCTGCTATTACTGTTTT